>CM031586.1:7153161-7464023 GCA_018467065.1 Ephestia elutella
TTTAAAGCTCGCTTCGTTCGCTCGGACAAAATATATCTCATTTGGACAATCTGACACCACGATTGGAAGAATTGATAATGTTCTAACTCTTTGCAGGCTCTCTTGAAGATAGGTCGTATAGTTGCGGGGAAGTTGAAGAAGATGCCGGTTCGCTGTCACATGCCGACGGAGGCTGAGCTCAGCAGCTTCAGGTTGGAGCTGTGCGTGGCGACCAGGACGGCGGCACCGATCCGGAAACCGGATGATGAATAAATAAATACGGACAACTCACACAGATTCAGTTAGCCCCAAAGTAAGGTCGAGACTTGTGTTATGGGATGCTAACTCAACGATATTAAATGTTACAACAAATACATTAGATAGACATCCAAGACCCAGGTCAATCTGAAAATGATCATTTTCCAGCATTTTATGACCTGGGATCAAACCCGGGACCTCCGGTGCGTGATGAGTGACGCTAGGGGCGATTGACCGCGGTCATTAAATTACTAATTCAATAATTGATGGTCTTTTCTTGTTTATTGGTGGGAGGACCACCTCCACCAGACCACGCGTTAACGCGTCTGCGATAATGGCGGTTAAGCGACTTTCGCGATGGTCGATCACGGAATGGGTGACCAAAAATGTTTTGTCTTGAGCGTTACGTCGAGAAACGTCCCTTTCGCAAAATGTCCCCTGGTCGTATAATGGCCCTTTCGCAAAACGGACCTTTCGCAAAATGTCCCTTTCGCAAAACGGCCCTTTCGCAAAATGTCACTTTCGCAAAATGGCCCTTTCGCAAATTATCCATCCATAAGGAAGATCAGTGCCGTGACTTTCTCTTAATATTATAAATGCGAGAGTGAATTTGTTTGTTTGTTACCGTCACATTATTTCTACTGAACCAATCTTCCTGAAATTTCGCATACATAGGGTACATTTTATCCCAGGAAAGTCTAAGGACTGTCCCCGTGGGAAATTTACAAAAAAAAAACACTCATACAAACTTTGACCACCATTTCAGCCCCTTGGGCAATGATCTTTTAAGAAAAAAAATGCCTAATTTGACTCCGGGCTTTAACTATATCACTACCAAATTTCATCAATATCGGTCTAGTGATTTAGCCGTGAAAGCGTAACAGACAGACCAATTAACAGACTTTCACATTTTTAATATTAGGAAGGATTTACTATAACCGTGTACCAAACATTTAGCAGCGACTAAATTTTATCGTAGCGGCAAAAATCTCACAATGGTGCTAAAATATTTAAAAAGTGGAGGTAAAATATAAGTTGGTGGTATTAATTACGTGAACAAGCCAGTGCCTTTGTTCGGTTTCCACAGTGTATGTACACCCTTACCTTCCCGCAAAATTGATGTTTGAGTTCATAAACTACATTTAGTTTTAAATTGAAGCTTTTTATGTGTATGTATATAACTTCAGCCGCTCCAGAATAACTGAGGTAGCAAGGTTATTAATGTATGCTAAAGAAACAGTTATATGTATATTTTGATATGAGTTTCATAGTGGTAGCTAAC
The DNA here is from genome assembly GCA_018467065.1 of Ephestia elutella. Taxonomy (NCBI): domain Eukaryota; kingdom Metazoa; phylum Arthropoda; class Insecta; order Lepidoptera; family Pyralidae; genus Ephestia; species Ephestia elutella. The sequence continues at coordinate 7,154,681 of CM031586.1, forward strand.
ATAAATAAATATTTGTTTAAATATGTAATTTGCATTTGATTTGCGCATGAAGGATTCCGTATGCCTCGTAGCGTTTTAAAATAGAATCACTAGTATTAATTTAACTCAATATTAATGTAAACATTTCGAGAGCAAAAAGGAGATTATGAAGTTTCTACGTTCAAAAGATGTGCTTCAAGGAATTGTTGAGGTGCGCTCCATTTGTTGCTCTTGAAAATAAATGCGCTTTGAGGAATATCTCATTAAACTGAGCTAGGTTAAAAAGCAAAAAAAGGCAATTATAATGTAGATAGATACCTATGTATTAAAAAAAGACAATTTTAATGTAGGTACGTATTTATTTTTTCCACAATAGTTTCGAGATATGGTTTTGTAGAAATTTAATCGATCTTCTTCAGTACATCTCTGAGGTTTTGAACCACGATTTTGAATGCATCCTTAGCTATTTCGCAGGCAACCCTTTGTTGGTGCTGTGTTTGGATCTTGCTATACTGATCCTCGATAGCCTTCGCATCGGTGTCTGAAAATGGAATTGTAATATACTTTTAATAACAAAGTTAAATTTGGAGAAATATCAATAAATAATTAAAACTAGGCCAGATAACACACGGCAAAGAAAAACATTTTGAAATTCCACTAATTTAAAGCTAAAAGATTTGAATATAATAAGTAGAATACGTTTATTTGAATTGCCACAGACACAAAAACATTTTAAAAACATAGGCTTAAATTAATTACAAATTACATAATAATTAGTGTGCTGCAGCAGAGCAAAATGGCCATAACTCAGTGGTCTTTCTGCACGTTAGTACAGAAACACTGATTTTCAGTTATTGCCGTCAATGTAGGTGCGAGCGCTAAAGTTAATATATAAAAAAGATATTGTGCATTTGCTTTTTGTATAAATGTATGTATTTTTGACAAGTATCTAACAATTATAAAACGAATAAAAATAAGGGGTAAAATAAGTAAAAATCCAGGGAATAAGATTTAAGGTTGATTTGAAGGTTAATTAAATTAAATAAAGGCAGAAGTCATGCTTCCATGCTGGTCTGGGAGCGAAGCAAAAACATAAAATGTGCCAGCTGCTTCTCTTCCCGCGCAGATTGTAAAAGTCAATCGAGGGAAAGGGCTTTAAACTGGGGATTCCTCTACTCATAGACGATGGCCTAGCAACCTTCTGTCACTATACCTGAATCTCCATTCCATCAGAGAGCCCACTATTCAGCTAAGCGTCTCACGACTCTTGGCTCTGTCTACCTCGTGAGGGATAAAGACGTGATTATATGTATGTATGTATGTATGCAGAGTCATGTTGTAAAGTTGGGAGTTACAATAATTGAAAAAATTTCTACCAAAAACAGCAGAGTTCTTAAATTAATCAACGATATACCTAATGACTTCAGTTTGACTTCAATTCAATTAATTATAGTCGATAAAACAGTATATTCATACTTACCAGACTCTAGTTGTTTTCTTATATTATCGCCAAGAGTAGACTTCACGTTTGTAGATTCACAGGTTAATTTCTCATCACCAATAAAAGATACTTCTTTGCCATTTTCAGTCTTCGTCGAGAAAGGATAGGATATAGTGCCAGTTATGTCTGTAAAAATATTTTAGCATAGTCCCTTACATGGCTGTTTGGTGTTTGCATATTTGTGGTAATACATTACAATATTGTGAGCTATGCATTGACACAAGAAAAAATTAAGCTTCGATTAGTTTCAAATTCGCAAACACAAATAACTTCATGAAGAACCAGATTAAGAAATTGTAATGAAGCATACAATTATTTATTTTAGACGTATAGATTGAAAACATTTAAATTTGTAGTTGTAGTACATATTATAACAATTCTATAAAATTTTTAAAAATGTTCATGCCCCGCAAAAAAGTAAAAAAAAAAATTGATGCCAGTTTTCGAACTATCTGTGTAGCAAACATGCAAACTGTAATAAAACTTTCAAAATAATTATAGTAGAATGGAATATCGTCATTTTTGTATTAGTCGTCGAAGTCCTATTTATTTACCTAACCCATAAATATTAGATAGATATTTATTCTATACTAGCTTTTGCCCGCGGCTTCGCCCGCGTGAATTTCTCTTCCCACGGTAACAGTGCTTTTTCCCGGGATGAAAGGTACCCTATATCCTTCTCCGTACTTCCAGCTATGTGTATGCGAATTTTCAGGAAGATTGGTTCAGTAGATAAAGCGTGAAGAGGTAACAAACAAACAAACAAACAAACAAACAAACTCACTTTTGCATTTATAATAATAGTTAGGATAGGATTAATTAGGATACGTATTTATAAAACTACAAAAACACATATACAGTTTAAAAATAGTTTACAAAACACAGTCATTAATATGTTTTCATTTTGTATAAGAAGGTACCTATACGAGATTGATAGGTACATAACTGATAAGGGAGGTCACACTATCAATTGTTTTTGTGAATCGCGCAAAATAAATATTTGTATCTTTATATTTATCGTTTTGTTACTAGGTATATGTAGGGCGTGTATTTAAATAGTTTTTTTTGAGATTCCTATTTCCAATGAAAAAATATATAATGTCTTAGGAAAATCCTATGAAAACTGTCGGATACAAATCAAGAAGAACAATTATAAGAATGCATAAAATACATAATAGTAACTAAGTACTTTTTATCACCCTGAAAAAATTTAACCAAGTAACAAATTGTAGCGTCATTTGTAGCTTTCTATTGGTGAAAGAATTTTTGAAATTGATTCAGTAGTTTTTGAAGATAACCCCCCTACAATCAAACTTACAAACACTTCCTCTCCCTTTATAATATATATTAGTATGATTAGTTTGATATAATCTCTATTATAAATCTAAATAGGTATCAAGGATCATACTGCTAGGCAGTACCAGTTGCATGAATTAAAATTTGATTACATACCAGCTTCGTAGTTGATTTTGCCGGTGATAACCTTATCTATCTTGGTGAATTTAACATCCACTAGGCCGTCGGCGATGTAGTTGAATTTCAGAGTCATATGGGTCATTCCCGAGTCCTTTTTCAACCTAAAAAAATATATATAATTAACAATATGTAAATACTAATATTATAAATGAGAAAGTTTGGATGTGAGTTTGTGAGGATGTTTGTTACTCAATCACACAAAATCTACTGGACGGATTTCGATGAAATTTGGTATACGGGTAGAAAAATACCGAGAATAGCATATAGGGTACTTTTTATCCCGTAATTCCCGTGGGAACGAAGCCCCGGGGCGCGGCTAGTATGTACATAAACTCTGCCATAGCAGTTTTTTCATGCTCGAATTGTCGCCTATAAATCTGAATTTAAAGATAATATTAAAAATATTCTGGCCTGAAACATTAAATACTTACGAATAATCTTCTAGAACTACGTCTTTTAATCCAGTAACTTTAAGATTTTTGTAAAGGAACATGAGATTTAACGACTCTTCGGGAACATCTACTTCATCAAGGACCATGGGGTCCATAGATTTTACGCCCAGATCAGCATTACCGCCACTAAATTCGGTAAAGAATGTTTTCATTCTCAGTTTCCGACATTCTACATCTGTGCTGGGACATTCTTTGTAGTCTGGGCCTAAAACATAGATTAAATAAAGTATATATATGTATGACAAAAAATAGAAGGTACCTAAATAAATAAAAATAAAGCTATAGTATTGACTCAACATACTCTAAAAATAATGACGATCTGATTTGGCTACATGATATCCTACTTGTGAACCTTTGTCCACTCAGGTGAACCACGGGATATTTTTTTTTGGAAGATGATCTCTAAATAAATGTGAAACTAATTGAATAAACAACTAAAAACTAAAAATAAACTAAAGAAATTCACATAAGTATACAGGCTGAAGACAGCTGTTTTAGTATCGCGATGGTTGTTCCATACAATTTGGGCGAGAAGATATTTTTAAATAGTAGGAATAGCTGCTTTTTTCGGTCGGATTGAGTCAGTCCCATACAAAAAGTTGCTTATATCCATGAGTACTTTGACTAGTAGAAAGGATGCCATTATTAAAATTAACCCTTTATTTTAAATAAACAATTTTCAGTAAAGTAAATTTATGGCTAAAGACCGAGACCCACAGTTCAGCTTACTCAAGCCCTTTCCTAAACACCAACAAATAGGAAGATTCAATGCTGGATTATTCTAACGATCCTAACCAAACAAAATGTGGTTCTCGGTGGATTTAAACTTAAGAGCCTACTAAGTCATAGAGGTAATTCAGTTGGAAATACAATATACATCTCTCTTTAGTCATATTTCCTCATGACTGAGGGTCGTGGTCATAATATGGAATAAAACACACACAACGACTCTCTTGGCAATTTTGATAGAGTGGCTAGCTGATAATAATCATTAAGCAGGTTTCCTCACGATGATGCTTTCCTTCACCGGAAGCAAGTGGTGGTCGATGAAAACTGACATGAATACATGAGTCAGATTGGTATACAAACGCATGTAGCACGGGCAGGATTCGAACCTAAGACCTTTGCAGTCACAGGCAGGTGCCCTATACCACTCGGCTACTACCGCTTCAATATACATAGTAGATTTACAAATAAAGTAAATTTAAAATAAAAAAAAAAGATGCGCAAACGGATAAAATATAAAAATTAGTCAAAAAACTTACGTGCAAAAACACAGGTGGCAAGAAGAAGAACAGTCGATCCCTTTAGAAAGTACATAGTGATGATCAAGTGAAGCTAAGCAGTAACTGATGTACTTTTTTATTTTTCTTTTTATACCGATGTCATAACAGATAATAAATGATAAAACAAATCTGGAAAGTATGAGTCCTACTCGCGACCAACGGTTCCGTACACACCGTTTTTTATGTCACGTCCACAAATTTTCAATTTTTTGATTTCTAACTTTACCTTAACAAAACATATGGGCAAGTACCCAATGGGTTTTGATTCCATTACTCTTTAGGTGCGCTTGTTAAATTTCGTAAGTTTATATCAACGGGAAATTGATTCTAAATAAAAGAATAATTGACTATAACATATACTGATAAATATTTGCAGCATATTACCTTCATAATTTTCTTGATTTCGTTGATTTAAAAAATGTCTTCAAGCCACGTGGTTAAAGAAACAAAGACATTTAAAGAACAATGGCCGCACTGCTGCCGGATGAGGGCGCTTGCTGCTTGAATGATGTAGAACTATTATTAAATTAACCGTGCTACTTCTAATTTTCCTGGGAAAAGGATTCTTGGAAGGGACGAACGGACAAAAAATAATTATCCGTTTTCATTTTGTAGTGCGGAACCCTTAAAAATATATCAGCCATAGGTCAGGTATGATATCAACTTGTTATACTTTTAAATGTGATGTTTATAACGTTTCTTAATTAAGTTACTACCTACTATAATCACCCCACACCAAACAATAATATTGTAGGGAGATGGTAGTGTAGACTCGTCGTATTTGAGAGAAATGAAAGATTAATAGCAGTGAAAGCAGATAGCAGAATATATTGATAAATAACTTACATTATTTTATATACAATTTAAATATTTACAAAGTACAAGTGATGCTATTGACCAATCGCAGCACGGGATCCTGGAGCCGTTATATAAAAACACGCGCGTCGGCTTTGCGCGCTCAGTAATGCAGCGACGGCCGTTGGACGCAGACATGTAGATCTTCGTCTCGCGGCGGCGCTATGGAATCGCACGCGCGATGTTATTGTTGTGATGAATCATGTATGTTTGTCAGGTAGGTATCTCCGTTACATCACTCCCCCTTCAGCGAAGCGTATGAGTTTCTTCACGATGCGTCCGCTGCTAGTTCTGACTGGCTGTGATTGATTTTCGGTCTCCGTTTCTTCCATTTCTGGATTGATAATGAAGGCTGGTTTCAATCTATCTATAGATATATTAGATTGACGATGAGGCAACTCCACGCAGTAATATTTATTTTTTCTTTCGATGACTCGATACGGCCCGTCGTAGTTAGGTGTCAGCGGCTTGCATACTGCGTCATTGCGCACGAACACATGAGTGCATGTACTTAGGTCTTTGTGTACAAAGGTTGATTTGCACGGTGCCTTCTGCGCTTGAGACTTGCGTAACGCGTCCATTAGGTCATTGTGGAATGGTGATGACGCATGAGTTTTAGCTTGTTCTCCGTGAAACTCGCCGGGTAGACGTAATGCTTGACCATACAGTAGCTCGGCCGGGCTCTTGCCAATGTTTTCTTTTACTACCGCGCGAAGTCCTAGTAGTACGGTAGGTAAATCGCGCGACCAATTCACTCCGCTTAGGCGGGCTTTGAATGCGGTTTTCAAACTTCGATGCCATCTTTCAATCATCCCGTTGGACTGGGGGTGGTATGCTGTAGTCCGGAGTTTGTTGATACCCATTCTCTTCATAAGTACGTTGAATACTTCCGATTCGAATTGCCTGCCTTGGTCGGTGGTTATTCGTGCTGGACATCCAAATCTTGCAATCCATCCGTTATAAAAAGCGTTGGCGACTTTTTCGGCAGTAATTTCTTCTAGCGGGTAAGCTTCGGTCCATTTTGTTGCTCTGTCAATCATGGTGAGTAGGTAACGATAATTATCGGAATATGGCAACGGTCCGGTTATGTCGAGATGAACGTGTTCGAGTCGTTTCGCTTCCTCGAAATGCGCCAGTGGTGAAGTCGTATGCCGGTGTATTTTTGCGCGTTGGCATGGTATGCAGGTTCGAGTCCACAGGGTGATGTCCTTATTCATGGATGGCCAAAAATAACGTGATGTTATTAATTTTCTTGTTCCTCGTATTCCCGGATGGCTGAGTTCGTGAATCGATTGGAATGCGATTTTACGAAATTCTGAGGGTAGGTAGGGCCGCGCCGCGTCGGTGGAGACTTCGCATGCGATTTCAATGTTCGTGTTTGGCATGACGATGTTCTTGAAAGTTAAATTCTTATTCTTCTTCAGTTGTTTAAATTCTTCGTCTTCACTTTGGCTTTTTTGAAGTTTATTGTAGTCTATCGGCGACGGATAGCAGATTTCTTCGAGTCTTGAGAGGGCGTCAGCAACACTATTTTCTTTTCCAGAAATATGGCGTATGTCAGACGTAAATTGCCCGATGTATTCTAGGTATCTCGTGCGACGGGGCGTCTCGTTCTTGCTTTGGTTTTGAAGTGCGAATGTGAGCGGTTTATGGTCGGTGAATATTGTCAATTCCCGTCCTTCAAATGATTTTCTGAAGTACTTCATGGCCATGTAGATGGAAAGTAATTCCCGGTCGTAGGTACTGTACTTTGTTTGAGCGTCGCTGAACTTTTTGGAGAAAAATCCCAAGGGCTGCCACTTGCCATGTATTTGTTGTTGTAGTACGGCGCCAGCGCAGGTGTCTGAGGCGTCGGTCATCAATGCGTATGCGGCGTCGCATGACGGATGAGATAACAATGCTGCATTCTTTATATCTTCTTTGCATTGGTTGAATGATTCTATTGCTTCTTCGCTCCAAGTGATAATCGACTTATCATTCTTCTTTGATTGATGTAAATATTGATTGAGTAGTCGCTGATGGCTGGCAGCTTTGGGAATGTTTTGACGGTAGAAGTTAATCATTCCCAAAAATCTTCTTAATTCTTGTATTGTTTTTGGACGAGGATATTTTGTGATAGCTGCGATCTTGTCGTCGGTAGGCTTGATTCCGTCAGAAGAGACAGTATATCCGAGAAAGTCGATCCTTTCTTGACCAAAAATGCATTTCGCGACGTTCAATTGTAGGCCATGTTTTTCCAGACGTTGGAACACTTCTTCCAGATGTTGTCGGTGAGATTTCTCGTCTTTTGAGGCGACCAAAATATCATCCAAAAAAGCAAATACTGGAAGGCCTCTGAGCACGGAATCGATGTGTCTCTGGAAGGTTTGACCTGAATTTCGTAGGCCAAAGCACATTCTTGTAAATTCGTAAAGGCCAAACGGCGTAATGATGGCAGTCTTCTTGATGTCGTCTTCATGTATCCTCAGTTGAAAAAATGCTTTTTGAAGATCCAGTTTTGAAAATATTTTCTTCCCTTCCAGGTTGTTAGTAAAATCATGCAGGCGTGGAATAGGGTAGCGATCGGGTACGGTAATCGCGTTTAATCTTCTATAATCTCCACAAGGTCGATATTCTTCATTCTTCTTTGGTACCATATGTAGTGGGCTGGACCATGGGCTGCTAGAAGGTCGACAGATTCCTTGGTCAATCATCAACTGGAATTCTTCTTTTGCCAACTTCAGTTTATGCGGGGGTAATGGTCTTGCTTTTGCAAATACTGGTGGGCCATATGTCTCGATGTGGTGTTCAACGTCGCTGTTGACTATCCTCTTCAGAGTGGGTCTGGTGATATCAGGATACTTTGCAAGTAAGTCGTGATATGGCTGATTTTTGTCGATAGTTCTCAAACTTCCTTGTGTTATGCTCTGAATGCTTCCCTGGATGCATAGGCTGGTTTTTTTATCCACCAGTTTCTTCCCTGTTAGGTCAATCATTAAGTTGTGATGGTGAAGAAAATCTGCGCCAAGAATCGGTCTCTGTACGCCGGCGATGACGAAAGTCCATTTGTATGGGCGCCGCAGTCCGAGATTCAGCGGAACGATTCGCTCGCCGTAGGCAGGTATCGACGAACCGTTAGCTGCGTAGAGGTAGTTGGTGGGGGTTTGTTGTTTCTTATCCAACTTACGCGCGGGAAGTACTGATACGTTGGCCCCAGTGTCGATGAGAAAATCGAGTCCTGTTGTACGATCTTTAATGAATAGACGGAAACTTGATATTTCGTTGACCCCGGGTTCCGTCGTTGCCAGAGTCGATGTTAGTTTTCCGAATCCTTTTTAAATTCGCAGGGCTTCTGACATCGGTAAGCTTCTTTGCCGAATTTGCGGTGAAAGTGGCAAATTGGGTTCTTCTCAGCCGCAGATCTTGAACGTGAACGGGAGCGATTATTGTATTGACGATTATTATATCTTCCTCTTCCTCTATGAAATCTCGGCGGTCCCGATCTTTCCATCTTCAGTGTGGCGATTTCTTGGGCCAGGGCGTCAATTTTCTTAATCAGCTGTTCGTTAGTTGCTGATGACGTCGATGCTTGACAGGAACAAACAGATTGGACTTCCTGGGTTTGCTCGGTCATTTTGTCAGCCATGGATGCGAGAACGTCTAGCTGGGTTTCTTTGCTGATGGCCAAAACTGCGCGAACTGATGGAGGAAGGTGGCCTGTCCACATGATCTTCAATGTGTTGTCTGGTACTCGGTCGCGGGCTAAATCACGCATTCTGCGCAATAATTGCGATGGTTTCTGACTGCCAAGTTCCATCTCTCCCAGAAGTTTTTGAAGTTGTCTTGACTCTGACTCTTCATATGTAGATAACAGCCGTTCTTTCAGTGTTCCGTATTTGTTCGTGGCTGGCGGTGATAATATGATATCTCCAACTTGTTCGATATCCGTCAACTCTAGTTGAGCGACGACGAGCTGGTATTTGGCTTCATCTCCCATCTTCTGACTCGCGATGATAGCTTCATACTGGGCGAACCATAGTCTCGGCCTTTGGCGCCAAAACGGAGGAATACGTTTCTTGAAGGAGAACGTAGCTAATTCTGAAGGCTGCTCGTATGAATTCTGGACAGTAGCAGGGGCATCTTCGAAGGATTCGTCCGCCATGGTAGAAGGTGCTTTCTTCGTGTTTACGGGTGTCACCAGTGTAGGGAGATGGTAGTGTAGACTCGTCGTATTTGAGAGAAATGAAAGATTAATAGCAGTGAAAGCAGATAGCAGAATATATTGATAAATAACTTACATTATTTTATATACAATTTAAATATTTACAAAGTACAAGTGATGCTATTGACCAATCGCAGCACGGGATCCTGGAGCCGTTATATAAAAACACGCGCGTCGGCTTTGCGCGCTCAGTAATGCAGCGACGGCCGTTGGACGCAGACATGTAGATCTTCGTCTCGCGGCGGCGCTATGGAATCGCACGCGCGATGTTATTGTTGTGATGAATCATGTATGTTTGTCAGGTAGGTATCTCCGTTACAATATTATGTTTTTTTAGACTTTGGTACTTGGCCTTCTTCCGATATTTATTTATAAACAATTTGTGACCTATTCACATAATTTCGAACAGTCCTGTCAGGATTTTTTTCCCCAGTTGGTGTGAAGGTGGGTCTGTCGGGCCGTGGTAGTAGGCAGACTATGTAATAACTATCTAATATGTATTTCCACTTGCTGCGATCCGTACAGATCTCTCCAGCTTTCTCTACACTCATCGCTCTATATACAAGCACGCCGGTTATAAGCTCTTCTAAGGGTTCGCCACAAAGCTGAAAAGGCCGCGCCTGCCTCAAATAGAGGTGGCATTGCTTATCACTTTCTATACAAAGCAATTTCATAGTGTTAGATAGAAAGTCCTTTTAAGATATGCAAAACCATGTATTAAGGAACGTACGTAGCACACACGAGCTTGCGACCGACTGCTCGACCAAAAAAAAAAAAACAAAGAGTCGGGATACGTGTGTCGATTCCCGTCGAGTAGTATTGCTGTTTCATGTCTGCTTATTAATAGTTTATTCAAACTTTAGTCGAGGCTTTGTGTTCTCAAACTAACGTCCACTTGAAAGCATTTTGGCGTTCAATGATATTCGCTAATATTACTGCCGACTCTAGTTGAAGCGTTTGCGGCGCTCTTTTCTTTACATAGCCTGTGGGTTCTCCTAATGACCATACCTACTTTCCTTGCTGTCATTGGTGTTACTTTTTATTTTGTTTAAAATTTCTGAGCATTGTTATACTACTATTCAATAAAAGCCATACAAAAGCACTGAAATGTATCGTGGAAAAGCTCCTTATTTAGTCGAAATTTTGTCACATTTTTTATCGCTGTTTAAATCCGTAAACAGAATTCCTTAACAAAACACAAGTAATGAAACCCCAAAAGCATCTTACCAATTTCGTCGGGGAGGATTTCTGTCATCGTTAGCAGATAAGCCTAAAACACGAGGGCATTACTTAAGATGACAGATTTTATTGCTTTCTCGTTTTCGTTTTTATGACACCACAATTTATAGCGCTTCCGAGTGTGCACTTATTCCTTTTTTATGATCGGGAACTCTTAATTTTAGACGATTAGGTATAGATAGATAGATCAACACTTTATTGCACTATTTACAGAAAGAACATACAAAGTAGAGACAAAAGTAAATACAAAAATAAGCGAAAAGGCAATTTCTTCCAGCCAACCTTTGGGTGGAAGGAAATATCTCTCTCTCAGCCGAAAGACGTCCACTGCTGGACAAAGGCCTCCCCCAAGGATTTCCATAACGATCGGTCCTGCGCTGCCCGCAATGCCCGCATCCATGCGCATCCCGCGACCTTCACCAGGTGACGACCTGGTGAAGGTCGCGAACCGGAAAACGTGTTGGCAGGCCTCCCACTCCTGCCAACGCCTGCCAACGCCAACGAACGCTGCCCAGCCGAGTTGGGTTCGACGGTTGACCTCTTTCTCAAAGTTGGACTTACCTAACTGAACTGTTTGTCCCAGGTATACATAATTGTCAACAACTTCGAGTGTAGAGTCTTCAACCTTCAGAGGAGTGGGTGCGACACGGATATTAAACTTTGAAGGAAATATACATGGAAATAATGTAAACACTATTAAAGATAAAGGAAAAATAAATTAAAAATAAAATAAACATTCATAAAATAAATATACACACTCGGGACACAATCAGGACAATATGCGCAGTAATAAATAAAAATAAAATTAGAGACTCATATAGTGAGACTTTACCTGCTTTCTGAAGGATGACAAAGTTTGGGCCTTGCGGATATCAGCTGGCAATGCATTCCACAAACGAGAAAAATTTAGAAACGTGATCGGGGACAGGGAAGGTATAAGGAATAAGCATTACTTAACTCACGATTACTGACCTCACTGAGAAAAAAGCGTTCTTTAAGATAAAAAGGAGTAAAAGGGTTATAGAGAATTGAGTATAGCTGAAAGTATAGTATAGTATTTACTTCCTTTGATTCTTTATCAGAGTTCTGATGGTTTTAACAACAATATATCCCACCACAAATTTTAATGAAGTCTCCTTGCCATGCAGATAAACTTTTCTTAAAATAAGCCCATTTTTTACATAAAATACACTGCTCGGATAAGGTAGTACCTATGTACGTACACTCTGCTGCAGAGGAATCTAACCCCCCTGATATAGATCAGGTTTCTTTGGGGTTTTGGTTTCAGGGGGTTAACCTGACCCCCCTGATATCGATCCAAAACCCCAGAGAAACCTGACCCCCCTGATATAGATCAGGGGGGTCAGGTTTCTTTGCAGCTGACTGTATATTTAAACATTTGTAAATATTGAGCAGAATGGGTAAATTTGATATTATATTTTAGCATTTTCGGATTTGACCTTACCCCACGCGTTCGTTGGGTTTTAATTTTATCTTAATTAGTAAGAAAATAAAAATATGTTTGTTTACAAAGCCAAATTGGTAAAGTATTTTTACCAATCTGGCTGAGATACGGAGAAGAACACGTGACAGGTGTAGGTACCTGTCACGTGTTCTTCTCCGTTGCCGTATTGCCGACAACACCTAGCTCCAGAACAGTTAGTAGTACATCTGGGGATATTCCACGAATGCAAGAACTTCATATTTTTATTATAATTAACAGATAATGAGAGAAAACTTGACCTTTAGGTAAGTATTGTACAAGAATGTTATCACTTTCTTGCACCTTATAAATAGTCGAGTTTGAGCAGAATTCTTGAAGTGACTACTACACTTGACTGCAAAATGTTCTCCGTAAAGATATTGACGATTTTCTTGGTTGTAAACGCCGTTTATGCAGGTAAATTTCGAAAATTGTATCCTCTTTCAACTGAATTTCCTGTTTCTTTCTCTTACTTAGATGTTTTGTGGTGATTAGAACTATGTTCCATTCAGGTGGTTCCAATTAGCAAATTCTTGAATGAGATTCACACCGTGAATTGGGTGTTGGAACCACAAGAAGGGAACGTGGTTTCAATCACTCCAAACCCCGATGTTGTTATAGAAAAAGTTTTTAAAATAAGTATATTTTAACGGAGTCTGGTTCGATTAGAAGGACTTTGCTTTTACAGCATAGCTCGCGTAAAATATTCTATGTTTAATTGGAGGACATTGCTCTATTGGCCGATAGAGACATAAGAGTGGTGGCAACTGGAATAGACGATAGAGAATTTTTTACCCTTATAATATTAGCTTTGATTTTTGATACTTATGATTCCCTTGTACCCTTTTCAGGTAGCATGCGGCAAATTGTCCAAGATGTCATCAGCCGCATTGATGGAGTTACTGATAAAGGGATCTATCCTATGGACCCTATTACTTTAGAACACCTTCATGTCACAGAGGTGCCATTGAGCACCAAATCCCACTTCTCTGATTTGAAAGTAATTGGATTCAAAAATGTTAAAATGTCCGATTACAAGTAAGTGTAGCAGCGAATTATAAATTTCTGGTAGATTTAAATTTTAGGTAGTTCTTTTTTTATGTTTTGCCCTAAATTTAATAACTTTTGTGTAGTTTGATGGACTGTTTCTTTTCTACTATTTATATGTATAACAACAACATATTTATCTCCCACGCAATATGAATTGAGCCGATAGCGACCTATCCTACGTATGTATAGACTAGACTCTAATAAATAAATTTATTATCAGTGAGGATGGTGACAAAGTCAAATTCACATTGAAATTCGACTTCACAGCTGAGGGACCTGTAAGGGTTGAGTTCTTGAATAAGGATAAATCTTTGACTGGCAGTGTTAAATATGAAGGAGGTATGTATAAGCTAACTATAATTTCTGAGTAGTTTACCAAACAAATATATCCTAAAACACGCGGTATTACTTCGTGCTTGTACATTACTCTCGACAAAAATTTGCAAGTTTGAGGAGGTTCGGAGAAAGACTACTCAATTACAAAATGTGTGTACATTGCAGCTGGACCAAAAACACATCAAAAAGTAGATTTAGATATCAGTAGGAGAAGATAATTCTATTAAAATACTGTCTTGAAAAGAAAGATTAAGAACTTATATAACAGATTACTAAATAGTTACTTATACATAAATAATCGCAAGCTTCAAAAAGCTGCACTTTTTGCTAGTTAGTTGAATTAGTTTCAGTTTTCTAAAATTTTATATAGTAAAACCATGATGTTGGAATTTTCGCAGGCGCAACCGGTGTTATATCCTACAGTTACACAACGAAGAAGGAAAGTGGCAAGGATATTTATATATTGGGAACAGATGACATCACTTGCGAATCCCAGCACGCTAAGTCAACCATAAGCGGTGACCTGCGCACAGCTCTTGATAACGGTTTGTGTCTTACTTAGCAACGAGTATATGAATCTACATATACCTAAGAGCATTTGATCAACGTACCTATACAACTCCGTAAGGAACCTACATGCCAAATATCAGCTTTCAGTTTTGGCTGTGCGTTGTCTGTCAGTCAGTAACGGTTTTTATATTTAATTGATTGATGATGTAATTATTGGTTGCCATCCAGCACTTTTGGTAGTGGATTAAATTAAACACTACTGGAAGTATACTTTATATAGATTAAAATTATTTCTAGATTAGAATAATATAGGCATTAATCCATACAATATCCCAAACTAGAAGTGCGTTAGTAAATAATATCTGAATGACAACAAACAACAAAATTGTGGTGTGTGATTACGCGAGAACAATGTCCGTAAGAAAGCAGCTGTCAACAACATTATTGACCAAAATATACCAAAATCATTTCCAGATCCTGACGCGCAAGCCAAAGAAGGTGAATATGAGAAGAAATACAGGACTGAACACGAAGCGAAGGTCGTCTGTGCAATAACTAAAGCTGTATACAAAAAGTACTTTGAAAACCTTAAGATCGCGGGACGTATAGGAGGCCTGTAAAAAGATTTTATTGTGATTTGATTTTTAAATTATATGTATAACTCAACTTAATAATATTACAAGCTTTTATTTCGCTTCTTCTGTCTCGGTTTCGGTATATCTATCTCTAATAAAATCTTGCAAGTTAAACCTATACACCTACCTCCGTTCGTTTTACAAAAGTGAAATTTTATTTTGTTTAATGAACTAATGAAAAAAAATGATCACTAGGTGTCATGAGCATAGACATAGAAAAAAAAAATTAAAATAAAAAAAATGTTTTCTAGCTCTGTGGTCATGAGACATTCTCTGCCAGTCCTTTTAGTTTTATACGTGCACGTGGTGACTTTAGTCACGATGACAATTTAGTTTTATAATAAGCATGATCTGATGGTGCACCCAGGATCGGCTCCCAACAAGGAAACTCTTCAATTGTTGACATCACGGGTATGAAATTTTATATAGGTACTTATTGGTTCAGTTGGCAACCTAGTCACGTGGCCTGTCCACCTAATGCACACCTAATGTGTGGAAGCCCTTATGCCATGCCTAAGCCATTATCGGCTTCCAATAACTAACGTAAAATTCAAAATAACTAAGGTAAGTTTAGAAAATACAACGTTGATAAATAGAATACTAAATTGGTCAAGTGCGTGTTGGGCCACGCTGATTGTAGGGTTCCAAAGGTGCCTACGCTGTACAAATGCGGACACATGAACCTACATTTACTCCTAGCTTATATAACCAAAGTACTTATTATGTCGGTAACTAACTAACGGCTGCTAGTTGAATGCCGCTATTTGATGAAGTGTATAGGCAACTGCAATCTATATCAAGGGTGATTGGTAAATCAACGCCCAGCCTAAACCATAAAAGCTATAAACTTGAAATTTGGACCGAAGTTTTATGTTAATACGTAGTGCTCAGATAAGAAAGGATTTTTCAAAATTAGACCCCTAAGGGGGTTAAAATTGATGGCAAAGTTTGTATGAAAAAAAAAAAATCTTTACTGATTTACTTGAAACTTG
The DNA here is from genome assembly GCA_018467065.1 of Ephestia elutella. Lineage (NCBI taxonomy): Eukaryota > Metazoa > Arthropoda > Insecta > Lepidoptera > Pyralidae > Ephestia > Ephestia elutella. The sequence goes on from CM031586.1 coordinate 7,170,676, forward strand.
GCAAGAATGCTTCTCAACAAAAATAAACAATGGCGTGTTTCAGCGTTTTTTTAAATTCAACCTCTAAAGGGGTAAAAAAGGGGAGGTAAACTAATTTATCATCACAAAACCGAAACTATAAAAGCTATAAACGTGAAATTTGGTTAGTGTCTTCATTATACCATATACTGCCCACATAAGAAAGGGTTGTTCACAATTTCAACCCTTACAGTCCAAAAAAAGGGGTGAATTTGCGTACCTATAGACAAATCCCATTTGAAATTTCGCCACCTACAAGCAATGCATGTTGGCTTATCGGTAAAGGTCGCGGAATATTTTTTTTAAGTAGAGGGTTCGAATCCTGCCAGACATGACTTCTTTTTACTTACTTTTTTTTTGTTTTGTATTAGTTTTTTAGAATTCTATATATTTTTAAATATTTTAGTAAATAAATATTTCAAAAAAGTAACTGGAAGTAGCTGGATCGAATCCTGCCACAAACAATAATTTATTGATTTCGTTTTTTATTTGTTTTCTAGAATTATTTTCTTACTTTTTTTTTTAATTTTGAAAAGAAACGAATAAATTCATTTGCAAATTTATTTCCGGTCATCTACTGATTGTACAAGAAAAATATCCAATAGATGGCTTTGATAAAATGAGAAATGTAAGCTGAAATTATTTCTCAATGTTTCCAATAGATGGCGCGTTTGGTGATTTCAACTTCGCGCTATTAAGATTTTTAACAGCATAAAAGGGTCGCGAGTATAATAATAAAACAGTAAGTAAAGATATTTTGTCTGTACAGTACATTTAGTATTTTTGACTGCAATGGATAGAGGGGAGGAACACTTAAAAAGAATAATAAAAAGCAAAAACATTTTTTTGGAATTTTTTGTCTATCTGTCTGTCCGTCCGTCTGTATGTATGTGAATGAAACTTTTTTTGTTGTATAGCTATTAAGCCTGGGCAACATATATATAGGCTATAATTGATTTTGAAAACTGGATCACCTGATGAAGAACCTTAAAAGAACAGCTAAACTATAAGAAATATGGAAATGGTACCTTTGGAAAAGTTTATCAATCTGACGAGCATTTTCTGTTGACGTATAAAAATCGAAGATCAGGATCATCTGATGAAGAATTCCAAGAGACCAGGTACACTATTACATATATGGAAATGGCGCCTTAGCAAAAGTCGTTTAACCTGATGAGCATTTTCTGCTGACGTATAAAAATTTAAGTTTAGTTATGGAACATCTGATGAAGAACTCCAAGAGACCAGCTACTCTATAAAAAATGGAAATGGGGCCTTAGCAAAAGTCGTTCAACCTGATGAGCATTTTCTACTGACGTATAAATAGACAGGACACGGGATAGGATAAAGAGGGACTCGGGGTGGGAGTGGTGGTACACGGGAAATTGTAGATAACGAGCAGACGAAGATCGTTTATTGAATGAAATATCACTTTTGATTCATTTTAACACCGCGACTATACTTCGAGTACCTAATATATTCCCGCGGGACACGGGATAACCAAATAGCTGAAATTTTGAGTACTGGAGTTTAGGTAACTACAGTTTGGAACACAAAAAGATTTTTCACCTAAGGAAACTCACGCGGGCGAAGCCGCGGGCAGCAGCTAGTAACATATATGGAAATGGCGCCTTATTAAAAGTCGTTCAACCTGATGAGCATTTTCTGCTGACGTATAAAACTTGAAGATCTGGAACATCTGATGAAAAGCTCCAAGAGAGATTTTTCTTCTAAGCAAAACTCACGCGGGCGAAGCCGCGGGCGAAGCCGCGGGCGACAGCTAGTTACTTTATGAACGGCTAATTTCACCAGTTTGCTGCGACAGTGTGAATTCAAAAATATTTGCATTCTTTCTACTGGTGACAGTACTCATAAATACGAGCATTTTTTTACTACCACAACAGTCAGTATTACATCTGGGAATATTCCACGAATGACAGAAACTCCACATTTTTATTATAATTAATAGATAATGACAGAAAACTTGACCTTTATGTTGGTTTTATATAAAAATGTTATCACTTTTTTGCACTTGTATCTATAAAATGTCCAGAGTTTGGGCAGAATTCGTAAAGTGACAACTACGCTTGACTGCAAAATGTGCTCCGTGAAGATATTGACGATTTTCTTGCTTGTTAACGCCGTTTATGCAGGTAAGTAAATTTGAAATTTTTTACTTTGGAAGTACATACAGATATTTTGTCGACATTCTCGGTCGACTGAACTAATTTCCTTGTTCCTTTTTATGTCTCCTACCTGATGTTGTGGGGTTTGAGGCGTCCCATTTTGGTGGTTCGTATCTGCTAATTATGGAATTCACACCGTGAATTGGGTGCTGGAGCAACTAGAAGGGGCCGTAGATTCCAATCCCCCCAAACCCAGATGTAGGAATAAGTAGAACAAACTAATTATTTAAGAAATAAAAACACGAAACAATATCGATTAAATATCGATTTGATTTGAACGACAACTCACATAGCCTTATATCACTCGGAGGAATGAAAGGAATCAAAAAATACCTCTCACATCAAAATCTGATAAGCAAGCCTTTCAGGATTATGATGGAATAAAAAAGTTTTTAAAGTTAGTGTAGTCTGATTCTATTAAGATTTGGCTTTTGCAGCTAAGCCCTCATTAAATTGGAGGACATCGCTACTATTTTCTGATGAAGACAGAGAGTGGTGGTAACTGGAATAGATGAAATGAACAGATAAATCTTTTGTCCTTATAAGTAATATTACTAGTTCAGATTTTTGATAATAAGGTTCCTACTTATGATTCCTGTATACACTTTTCAGGTAGCATGCGGCAAATTGTCCAAGATGTGATCAGCCGCAGTGCTGGAGATACTGATAAAGGGATCCATCCTATGGACCCTATTACTTTAGATTATCTTCAGGTCGTAGATGGGGCAAGAACCCGCTTCACGGATTTGAAAGTCAATGGATTCAAAAATGTTAAAATTTCCGATTATAAGTAAGTATAGCAGCAATCTATATTGCTGGTTGTTATGTCTGTAAATATTAGATTTAATTTTATAGGTAGTTCTATTTTAGGTATTTTACCCTAAATTTCCACGGAAACAAATTACCGGGCCAATGCAAATATGAAATAAAAACATTTTTTTAAATAAAATTAATCATACACTACATTGGTCAAATGCGTCTCTGCCTACCCCCAAGGGAAAAAGGCGTGATAATATGTATGTATGTACCCTAAATTTAAAATTGTTGAATAGTTTGATGGATTGTTCGTACCTATTGTTTATCTTATGTATAACAATAACATCTTAAATGTATCACCCGCGAGCAAGCTGATAGCGATGTACTTTGATCTATACCTAGGTATAGACAAAACTCTAATAAATAAATTTATTAACAGTGAGGATGGTGATAAAGTCAAAATCACATTGGATTTAGACTTCACAGCTGAGGGACCTGTAAGCATTGATTTCTTGAATAATTATAAAAGATTTACTGGCAGTGTTAAATATGAAGGAGGTATGTATAAGCTAACTATAATTTCTAAGTAGTGTACCATACAAATATATCTTAAAACACGCGGTAGTGATTTTGCACGACGCGAAACGTTTGACGTGTCTAATCAAAATAGAGGTTCGTACAAGGACTACTTTATGCCATCCGGAAATTTATATGAAGCCAACTCAAGTAAAATACTTACATAATATGAGTAACAATAGCAGCTAGACTAAAATATATCAAAAAGTGGATTCAGATTGAAGATAAATTTATAAGCAGTAGGAGATAAATCTATTATTAAAACACTGTTTTAAAAATAAAGATTAAGAACTTATGTGAAAAAATTGCGAGAGCTGCTAATTTTGTTTTTAATATTCGAGTTTTCTCAAATTTTATAAAATAAAACCTTTATGTCGGAATTTTTGCAGGCGCAACCGGAGTCATATCCTACAGTTACACAACGAAGAAGGAAAGTGGCAAGGATATTTATATATTGGGATCAGATTACATCACGTGCAAAACCCAGCACGCCAAGTTAACCATAAACGATGACCTGCGCACATCTTTCAATAATGGTTTGTGGCTAACTTAGCAAAGAGAATATGAATCTACATTGCATTTGATCAATGTAGTGTATGATTGATTTTATTTAAAAAAATGTTTATATTTCATATTTGAATTGGCCCGGTAATTTGTTTCCGTGGAAATTTCGAGAAGTCCTCTCTAATGCTCTACACTCCTCTCTGCTATACCTACTGTATACACAAGGAACCTACTCGCAAAGTTTCAGCTTTTAGTTTTGGCTGTACGTTGTCTGTTAATTACTCAGTCAGTAACAGAAATTCGTATACTATATTGATTGATGATGATCATCGAGCAACAAAGACTTCCGTATCCGTTGTCAACAAGGAAGCCCGTGACGCTCTATGATGATGATGATTTATAATGCCAATTGGCAGTTTTGGCAGAGGATTAATACATAATACATTTTATAGAATGTAATTTTACTGAATGATTCTAAATTAGGACATTACAGGCATGAATCCGTGCAATATCCTAAACTATACCTAAATAACTAAATTGTGATTAAAGCATTCCTTCTTTAGTCAGAAAGCACGCCATTTTGTTTTGGCTGCCGTGAATAACTAATAACATTTTCAGATCCTGAGTCGAATGCCAAAGAAGGTGAACATGAGAAGCAATACAAGACTGAACACGAAGCGGTAGACGTCTGCGCAATAACTAAAGCTGTATACGGAAAGTACTTTGAAAACCTTAAGGTCGCGGGACGTCTAGGAGGCCTGTAATAGTACATTACTGCAGAGGCCGGGAAGATAGGGATTGCTGGAGGACGAGGAATTAAATTTGCAATTTACAATTAGTTCGAAGGAAAAAAGCATCTACACCCAAACATATTTTTGCAAATATGGTATCATAGTTTATTGTTTTTTTGTCTCACAACGTAAATTAAGCATATTTTTGTGTAATTATAAAGCAATTATTTTAATTTTAAAAAAATTGATATGCTCGAAGCCATGACGTATGAATGACAAATTACATGATTCAAATACCTCCGCTTGTTTTATTTAGATTCAGAGAGAAAAAAATCACTACGTAAAACTTAGATTATCGAAATCGCTCCCTCCTAAGTCCTAACAGACAGCGCCTATGATTGGCAAATCGTGACACGTTGGTACCCAATTCGAAAGTTCGAGTTTATTTTGACAGTTCTAATTTGCGAAAATTTAACTATGAGTTTAATGATGTGTCTATTATAATAAAAAAAAAATTGCGTGTATTTTTATTTTATGTTTTAAACTTTATAAATGTATTTAAACTGTTTACATGTAACAATTGAACTCGGTATTTAAAAGAAACTTCTATTGATTATGATTTGCTGTGCCAATCAGTATCCTATCACTCGTTTTCAAGATCGCAAGATTTGGCTCAAAATATCCCTTTTTTAAGGGTTACTAATTTGAAACTAATTTGTTTTACCATCATCATCATAAAATTTTAGAGCGAGGCTCTTGTCGGTGGAGCTCCTTCCATTTTAACCATTTATTCACTTTTTTTTTCAATTTTGATTTACAAAAGTGAAATTTTATTTTATTTATTTATTAAACTTTATTGCACTAACCAAAACAAGTGAACATAGGTGGGTTATAAGGCATTATCTGCCAGTCCTGTCGGTTTTACATTGGCTTCAGTTCCGATGACAATTCGATAATACAGTTTTATAAAAAGCATGATCTGATGGTGCACCCAAGATTGTTTCCCAACGAGGGAACTCCTCAATGGTTAACATTTGATAATAAAATTTGATATACCTACCTACTATTGGTTCAGTTGGCGACTTAGTCGCGCGCGCCGCCTATCCACCTAATGCACGGGAGCTCTAAAGATAGACATTACCTGATCGACCCAGGATCGGCTTCCAATGTTAGAACAGGAGCAGCAAGAAAATACGTTTTATTTCATAGATATGATTATACAAATATCAATGTGATATTAAAGCTTGTCCCCAAATTTTTTTATGCAAAAAATATTTTATTTCCCTAATTCTTTATTTATCTATTAAAATTACTAGAAGGTGTGCTGAAATCTTCCTAATTGAATTGAATTGAAAAATAACGGAAAGTAAAGATTCTTATGGATCATTTTTTTTCATTTTTACACGACTGCCCAAAAAGGAGTGTTATGATTTCAGAGTTGAAGAATGTATTTATGTATAGGTACCTACGTGAGTTTACACGTTATAAATTCACAGATAATCTTGACAGAAATTACCTATAGCTAAGTATCACACACACACACAAGTATCACAGTATACATTTCGGGTGAGTAGGTATTGGAAAATAGTATGGAACAGCTGATTTTTTTTTCCATCGGATTGAGTCGGTCCCATACAAAAAGTTGCTCATGTTCATGAGTACTTTCACCAGTAGAAAGGATGCCAATGATTTAAAAAACACCCTGTATGTTAAATAGCATCATCCCTTTCTAACTATACTCAAGCAGAGATCGACACTTAAGTTTGGTTCTAGAATACGGGCCTAGATGTTGTTATTAGAATAAAAAAAGCGTTTGTTACCAACGGACCACTTAAGCCAGAATATTTATTTTTAAATAAGTGTCTTCAATGGAGTTTGCGTCCGTTAGGACTAAGCTTTAGCAGCTTACCCATTTGTTGCATTTCCACCTCTTCTCCATTTGCGCTTTGGAGGCGGTAGTAAAATTAGCTATTTAAAAGTATTTTTTTGGCGACAACTAGTCTAGTGTAACTAATAGTGCGGTCTGTGCGGTTATTGCTTGTTTGAATGAAAAAGAAAAATGACTTTGATTTTTAGACCGCGTGAAGTTTTCTGTGATTCTTCCGATGTAGACAGAGAGTGATGGCATCTGAAATAGACGAAATGAACAGAAAAATCTGTTGTCCTTATAATATTGGTTTAGATTTTAGATACATGTCTTAGGTACCTAATTATGATTCCCTTATACCGTTTCTAGATAGCATGCGGCAAACTGTCCAAGATGTTATCAGTCGCATTGCTGGAGTTACTGATAAAGGGATCGATCCCATGGATCCCATGACTTTAAAAGTTGTTCACATCCCAGAGGAGGCACTGGGCTTGAGATCCCACTACTCAGATTTGAAAGTTACTGGATTCAAACATGTTAAAATATCCGATTACAAGTAAGTACAGCAGCAAACTTTAAATTACTGGCTGTTCAATTTTTTTGCGTGTTTTACCCAAAACTTAGTAACTTTCTAAGTATAAGTGATGTATTATTATCCCAAAATGTCCAGGGAAACGAAGCCCTACATAATAATGTACTCAAATAACCAAATACCAGACTCAAATAATTTTATTTTTAGCGAGGATGGTGACAAAGTCAAATTCACATTGAAATTCGACTTTACAGCTGAGGGACCTGTAAGGGTTGAATTCTTGAATAACTATAAAATTTTAAATGGAAATGCTAATTACGAAGGAGGTATAGTTGTCGTCACGTAAAAAGATCGCTGGCGGTTAAGCTGCGGAGTAGGCGATATATATATAGGTCTATGCGGTGAGCGGGGGTCGGGTGGGTCTCATCCGGCGCGCGCGATTGGTTCGTCAGTCGTACCCATGCGCAAGTTTCACCCCCACCTCACCCTACCAGCGGCCTTTTCACGTGATGGGAATTATAAGTGGTTATTTTGTAAGATAACTATAATTTCTGATCTGATTACCTATCATACAAATATATGCAAAAACAACAAAGCTTTTTAGAAGTTTATGGAGTTTCGGAGTAAGACTATTTTTGGTCACCCGAAAATTTATAAAGAGCTAACTCACTAATATTATAAATGCGAAAGTGAGTTTGTTTGTACCTCTTCACGCTTTACAAAGGACAAAGTACATCCCGGGTAAAAAGCACTGTTCCCATGGGAAATTCACGCGAGGTAAAGCCGCGGACAATAATTTGTCCCAACTTGTTTGGATCGAACAGCTGAAAAAAAACAATCATCAAAAAGTGGATTTAGATTTAAGAATACATTTAGACTATAAATGTATCTTCAATCTAAATCCACTTTTTGATGATTTGTTTGATTTTAATAGAATTATCTTCTGCTATAAATTTTAGTAGAAGAATAGAGATAACTCTATTAAAACTCCCACCACCCCTCGGAAAGTTGCGCTTATTGCTAGTTGTAATAAAATCGAATTAGTTCGGTTTGGGTTACCTATAAGTACATATTATTATCTTCGCGTTGTGCAGAAAGACGAAGAAAATCTTGTCGAGACCTGATTGACCAGTCTATAATAACTTTAAACACCCCCCTACCCCCACCTCATCGTTTAAAATCGCGCCGACCGCCTTGCCTCACTGAGCTTATTAACAACCGGTTCGACGTGGAACAGAGATGGTGACAGGAATGGGACGACAACACCCCAAAGAATGTTAGAGTTAACGTGGATCCGACATCATAATTACCTGGGTTCTCGCTGCCCTGTAGACTCTGGTGCCAGCTCAATAGGTCAAGGACCAGATGCGGTCAAAGCCGAGACTAGATGCACAAGTGTGGATGGAGAGACTCGACAGCGTGCGATTGCGAGGACATGGAGCACATCATCAGCACTTGCCCTCTCACTAAATATATCGGCGACCCAGCAGGCTTGTTCACCCTTAATAATGTCGCTATCCAACGGATTCAGAAATTGACACCCTCCCATGGAAGTAATAAGTACTTTGTACAACAAAGTACTTATTACTTCCATGCATGCAAGGATGTCTACAATATTAGGAACAGTTGACATCACGTGCGAATCCCAACACGCCAAATCAACCCATGGAAGTAATAAGTACTTTAATCAACCATAAGCGATGACCTGCGCATAGCTCTCAATAACGGTTTGTTCTTAGCTATATGTCATGTTCATGATAGATCTAGCATTCTCGATACAGAATTTGGAATAATAAGAAACATGTAGCTTAGAGAAACCAAACCATCAACTATCATGTGTATTTATTTATTTCTTATACAGGGTGCTTGGTTGAACACCTGCTTCCTCTCTAGGGGTAAAAGTACTCATGAATATGAGCAACTTTTTATATGGGACCGACTCTGAAATCTCAAAAAAAAAAAATCAGCTGTTCCATACATTTTACAATACCTACTCGCTCATTTATGGAACAGCTGATTTTTTTTTGAGATTTCAGATTTTTGTGACCTGATCGATTTAGTTGCCATCCGGCCGGTTTAGTAGTGGATTAAAATCCCATTGGAAGTACATGTTATGTACAGTCGAGTTACTGGCTAATTCCTAGTTAGATGGTAGTTGGATGAGCGATAGATCCTGCCTGAATGTGACTGTACTATTTTAAGCTTTTCATAATGCAATAAAACTTTTTAATATTTTTTTTTTTGCAGTAGTTTTTAGATTTGATTATCATATATTCATAAATGAATGAGCTGTGCATTGTAATAATATACAAATACACAGTATGCAATATCCTTAACTAGAAAAAACTTAGTGATGTGTGATTTCGTGAGAAGACTGTCCTTCAGAAAGGATTATTTTTCAGTCAGAATGCCGTTTTGGCAACCGTTAATAATATCTATAACTAAAATTATTTTCAGAACTTAACGCGCAAGCCAAAGAAGGTGAATATGAAAAATACAAGAATGAACATGAAGCAAACATTGTTTGTGGAATAACTAAAGCTGTATATTATTTTGAAAACCCAAGGATCGTGGCACGTCTAGGAGGCATGTGAAAGAGGGAATTATTTTGTTTTTTCAATTATTTTTTATACCAATAACCAGTGGCCCAATTTTTGAAAGTGTGACAAACCGTCGAAATCGAATAAACTTTTATGTCGCAGTCGTCATAATATGTCTCTAAACTCCATTTATTCTTAATTGTCCTTATTATGTATCACATATAATCGGGAATTTCGGGAGAACCGCGTGTTAACTCACCTGACATAAAACCAGACTAGTTGTTTTAGAAGTACCCTCAGGTATAGGACATGACATGCCTTTCCCCCGAGATGGCTCGTAATCTTCTTCCTTTATCACTATAATTGTCCTTAGATACTAACACTCACACTATAACTAAATATCCTAATCTATGTTCTAGTCTTTTCTTTGTAATTATTTATTTTAATCACTCTCACTATTAGTGTCTTTCCCTACAAGTGACTGCTGGGAATCTTCCAAATCATCCTCACTATCAATTCCATACTCTTCAGTATTGCACGCCATTCTCTTGTTAACTGGTTGTGGAGGTGATTCAGATAAACATCTTTTGTTTACTTTCGTTCTAGGCGTCTCTTGTGAAGGTTGATGTATCTCTATCTCCTGTGGTCCTGATACTCCAATTATATCAGCCCATTTAGATGGTGACGGTAATAATACGTCGTCTTCATCATCCTCATCAACCAGACTTGGTTGACTTTTTCTTGGTTGAACTATTTTATGTTCTAACTCTTCCTTTTCCCCCCCAAAGCTATGCATCTGATTGATATGCCTCTTCAACAGTTTATCGTTCCATTTTACCAGATATCTACAAACTCCTAACTTTTTATCAACCACTCCTTTCAGCCACCGGGGTCCTTTAGTATAATTCTTTATATAAACCGTTTGACCCACTTCAAAATTTCTCACTTTTGTGTTTTCATTATTCTCTAATTCCTGTAAATGTGGGTTATCTTTCAATGAAAGTGGATTCAGGTAGTCAAATTTAGTACGGAAACGTCTGTTATTTAATAATTCAGCTGGTGTTTCCTCATTAACACTGTTTGGTGTTGTACGTAAGCCATATAATATCTTGGGAAGTCTTATCTGCCATGGTACAGCTGATAATTTTCGCAACTTATTTTTTATTGTCTGTACTGTTCTTTCCGCTTGTCCGTTTGATGCCGGATGGTATGGTGCTACTAACACGTGTCTGATACCATTGTTTTTACAGTAAGTTTGAAATTCCTCTGAGACATAACTTCTGCCATTATCACTTACAATTGTATCCGGTAAACCTTGTTCAGCAAATATTTCTCTCAATATTTTTATTAGTGTAGAACTACTCATATCTGGAACTATCTTTACTTCTGGCCATTTAGAAAATGAATCTATTAATATAAGAAAAGTTTTTCCCTGAAAAGGTCCAGCATAATCTATGTGTAATCTAGACCAAGGTTTGTTTTGTCTTATCCAGTGATGTGTAACTTTCGTTGGCATACTTCTATTTTCCGCACAAATATGACATCCCTTAATCAGATCTTCAATGTGTCTGCCAATAGCTGGCCACCAGAAGTAACTTCTAGCCATTGCTTTTGTAATCACAATTCCATCATGTGTAGTGTGTAGTTCTTCTAATACTTTAGCCCACATTTTTTCCGGTAGTACCACTCTATTACCCCACAGAATGCAATTCCTAAATGTTGACAATTCTTCTCTTTTTTGCCAATAAACTTTAAACTCACTTTCAGTTTTATTTGGCCACCCATTCTTAATCCAGTACAAAATTTTACTCAATTTCGAATCCTTTAAAGTTAGTTTCGCTACTTTCTCAGCTGAAAATTCTAACTCTAGTGGTGTTTCTTCAATAAGTAATACACCTGAAAATTCTTCTTCTATCTTTTCCGTACTTGGAGCAGGCCATCTACTTAACGCATCCGCATTTCCCAAATTCGTCCCTTTTACATACTCCAATGTATAATCATAAGAACTTAATAACAGAGCCCATCGTAACATTCGAGGTGATATTATATTTGGGATCGGACGTTTTGGATCAAACAATCCGTTGGGATTGTTTGATCTTATTATTTGTTTGGCTTATGATCGGTTTTTATTGTAACTTTCCTTCCACTTACAAATTGGTGAAATTTCTTTAATCCAAAAACTATAGCTGCTGCCTCTTTATCTACTTGAGCGTAATTTCGTTCATGAGCATTCATTGTCTTTGATGCAAACATGATAGGCCTAATACTGCCATCTTCCATTTCATGTTCTAATACAGCTCCCAGTCCATATTGAGAAGCATCACATGACAATATCAATTTTTTTTTCAAATCATAATGTACCAACGTGTCACTGCTTGTTAACATGTTCCGTAATTTGTCGAAGGCTATTTGATGTACTGGTTTCCATTGCCATTTTGTATCTTTATTCAGCAGTTTATAAAAAGGTTCTGCTACTGTAGCCTTATGTGGTAAAAAACGATCATAAAAATTCAACAGACCCAGAAATGCCTGTAACTCTTTTATATTACCAGGAGCTGGGAATTCTTTGATAGCATCAATTTTGTGTTCACATGGATGAATACCAATCTCATCGATAACAAACCCTAAAAAAATTACTTTGGATGCTGCATACTTGCATTTATTTTTGTTTACCCTTAACCCTGCTTCTTGCAGTTGTTTTAGTACAGCATCAAGTCTAGCATTGTGTTGCTTCACATCAGCTCCACTCACAACTATGTCATCGAGTAGTACAGCCACTCCAGGAATATGAGCCAACAAGGAAGACATCAACCGTTGAAAAATACCTGGACATGCCTTGACACCAAATGGTAGTCTCTTTACTCTATATAGGCCCTTTGGCGTATTGAGTGTAAGTAGGAGAGATGTAGGCTCGTCTACAGTCACTTGTGTGTACGCTCTCTCTAAATCAATTTTTGAGAATATTATCCATCCCTGCAACTGCGTAAAAGCTTCATTCAATGTTGGCAGAGGATATGTGTCTGTATCAGTTACCATATTAACAGTTGACCTATAGTCTCCGCAGAGTCGTACACTTCCATTGGATTTCAAAACTGGCACAATTGGTGTTGCCCATTCTGCATGTGCCACTGGCTCCAAAACCTGTTCACTAACCAGCCTCTCAATTTCATTAAAAACACTTTCTCTTATAGCAAACGGAATAGGTCTACATTTAAGAAATTTTGGGACGGCCCCTTCCCTTGGTGTGATGCTTACAACTGGTCCAGTATATTTACCTAAACCTTCTTCAAAAACTTCTTTGTATTTTTTAAGTAAATTAGTGGTGTCTATGGTATCTATTTTTATATTATTTATTCCTAGTAATTGGATATTCAAATCATCAAACCAATTTCTACCTATTAAACTTGGACCTTGTCCCTTAGCTATGATCAAAGATAAGTTCTTATTAGTCCCTTTATAATGTACCTGTACCATTACTTTACCTAAAATATGTAAGGGACTGTCAGTCCATGTTTTTAATGAAAGATCATTTTTTTCCATATTTGGTAATTCTCCTTTCCATATGAGTCTGGCTGTCGGTTCACTTGTAACGGTTACCCCTGGGGTCCGTATTTTATTTTCTAAAAAATGCTATTTTGCCAAATAGGTATGATAATATTTTCTCGCAAAGCTAGGGTGTTTGAACACGTCGCCTCGTGTTCCAGGAGTATGGCCACTACCCCGTACTGGAGACGTTACGAAATAATTACATCAAAGCCCTCTTCAATAACATAAATGCTCATATATTGCTTTAGAACAACTGATTAATTGACACAGCCTTTATCGTATGACAATAGACTATCTTTGATTGACACGTCTGTTGCTCATACATTTAAATATCTCAATAATCTGATAAATAGTTATATTGTAAACTAATAATGAAGTTAGGATTGTCAATGAATCAGGTTCAAATAAAGGCTTGTAAGCCTATTGATTGGTACTGCTTTCAGACCATATAAATTGTACTCGATAGAGTAACAGGTATGATATGGGGTCACTTACCTGCAGATAGTGCCCCGCCCATTCATATGTGATCTTGGAGATAATATAATCTCTGAATACCAACTTTATTAATTATTATTTTTTTGTATTATTTGAAATTAGAAGGTGCGCACCGTTGGTATTCAATAAATGTATATACGTTCCATTATATGGAGCGTTTTGCTAGCTAGTCTTTTGGGCTGATACCTTTATTATTCTTTTATTTGAGCCGTATACAAATATTGATGTTATTGGCAAATGAAATAAATTCTTTGTAGAATCCTCACCTTTTCGGTGTAGAACTCTGCCCTGAGAAATAGATTTAATATTATATTTCTTTAAGTCCTGAATGGACAAGTAAAAACAATTAAAATTTGAGTAATGGCAAATAGTTTAAGTTAGGATACTAGTTTAATAATTATCAGGGTCTTAGCCTATTTCAAACTAATAGAAACTATTTCATACCTTATGGCTTAGGATGATGATAGCATTTTTATTATGAAAGGAATTGTTAATTGATCAATTAAATAGTGAAGATGTCCTAATTAGAGGAATGATGATTTAAAAGACTCAAGCGAAATAAATGGTGTTTATATTCTGATTCTCACACACAATTTAGGAAAATAATAAACAGATCTTAAACGATAAATATACACACAGACAATCTTAATTCTAGCTGAAATAAAATCACAGCATTATTATGGTTTTAATTGTGTCCCCGCCACTATATTTCATTAGATATCCGAATTTAAGATTGGTGTAAATGTCGAATTTCTATTGAAATAGGACCCTTAGACCTCGGGCTGCCGAATATTCAGAATGAATATTCAGTCCCTACCAGACACATATTTTTAGTTATACTTTAATTAGCTTAAAAGCTTTCAGGAAATCAAAACAATAAAAGGGAAAATGGAACTAAAACTGAGGATATTATTTACATGAATCAGGCAAAGCCTTCAAGATCAGTTTAAGTTCAGTAAAATTAAGTGTTTCGTAAAGGTTTGTAATTTACTTATTTTCTTTCTATATTTACAGCCAAACCTTGACAAAACTGAAAACTTATTTTCTAGGACTTGCCAATATACAGCACACTCCTACCCCAATTCAATTCTAAGCGCATATCTACCCAACAAAAGCAAAATATTTAAATCTCCCACAAAAAGTAATTATTACGTCTCACTGCAAACACGTCTAAACGAACACACTGCGATACGATGAATCCCCCCACGTATGCCTCTTCTCTCCTTCCTCATCATTTTTCATCCCCGCGATCAACCCTCAATAATGCGCCAACGCACCATCCATTTCATTGGCTCATCCGTCGAATGGGCGTCTCTCTCATAACCATGAAACAAAACATATTTGTTTTAGCAATGTGTGAAAGGAACAGAGAATAGCTTTATCCTCGTTGTTCAATCCTGGAATTTTACGTAATAACTTACAATGTTTTTACGTCTATGTCCTTCAACACAAGATTACAATGGTTAGCAGATGTGAGTTTAACAATTCTACAAACAGTCGGGCCGTCAATAAATTAGTTTCATTTCTAAGACAACACTTCTTTATTTTTTTACTCATGATTCTTAGAAGGCTAACAAACCAAAAAAAAAAAAGGATCGTTTAAATTTATGCTTTCTAAACCATTAAAGTATTTTTGGGAATCCATACCCTGTCATTTCCCTCCTTTTCCGGCTCATATAGAATGCCAATATTATGTGAGCTGGGAATCTTATTATAACATAACAATTACGATAGAGAACCTTAAAGGTAACCTATTTGTATATATATATATATATATACCTACCTACTTTTTTTTCTTTCTAGTTTACTATTAAATTAAACTGTCAATTAAATTAAACCTATCACGAATTAACTTCCTAACCCTATTAAAAGCTGATAACCTAATTAATTAATCGCCTAACTCATTTAACCTAACACTGTCTAATAACCTAACGCCGTCTACGAACCCAGTGATAACCCTATTTCTTTCTAAAACAACTTATATCTAAACTAATTACGAACTATTGTACCTCATACAACTAACTGCGTTTATTTACAAATTCTCGTTAATTATCTAATTTTCATCCATAGTAACGTGCTAAATGAACCACATAAGCATAACCGCATTACCGTCTAAGTCCACTAAGTACAAACATTATTGTGCGTAACTGCTCCAACTCGATAATAAACTATAAACTTATTTCGTTTTCATTATTATTCGTCCCTCCTTGAACGAGCAAACATTTTATGATTGAGCGAAGACTGTTATCGTCTATCTGCAATTCTCATAATTTTCTAAAAAATTGTTTTCAAACAACCGTCCTTTTTTATTGCCTCAAAGAATTGTAATTGTCGGCAAGCCACCTTTGAAATGATAAAGACATTAACTCCCTTTATGTTGCGAGACAAAACATCAGATATGGCATTGTCTGTCTCCTTTACTTATTGTACCTGATATTCAAACCGTCCGAAATAGTGTACCCTTCAAAGTGAAAAGCTTCCATGTAAAAAGAAAGACTCATAAGATCGGTGTCAATTACGACTTTCTATCTCCATATGCTTAGAATTTAGACAGATTGTAAAAATAATGGCCCACAATTCCTGCTCCGATATTGTCTACTTATTACCAAACCCAATTACTATAGGATACTTCTTCTTAGATAACTGATACATACATCCAGCTATGCCAGCTGCGCTACTGTCTGTTTGTTGGGAATAGGTATTATTTATTAAAAGTTGTCACAAAAGCTTAATTTATTCGCCGTACCTAGCTATAAATTTTCGAAAATAATAGCTATCTGAAAATACTGTCTTATAACTCATCAAAACTAAAGATAATAAAACTTTATGATCATTCCAATTTATTTATCGTCAATATTTATATTCTTGTATTTCGCTTGCAATGTTATTCGTTCATCTCATCATTATATTTAATCAAATTAATTTTAATTTTTTACCACTTTATATTCGTCTTTAATTTTCTTTTCTCACCTTCATGTAAACTAAGTATAAACTGACCTAAGTAACTTCTAAAAACGAACACGTGTCTCTACCTGAACTTCACCGGCTAAGATAAGATAGTACTTCGTCATGACTCACTAACCTTTCCGCTGTCGATTGTTTTACCTATGTCCCTATATAAACCAACCAACTAATGGGACTTAATTGTTGGGCACCTTTGAGTTTGCCGACTGATTGTTTTCTAAATTAGGGTTTTTCCCTATATTGCTGCTGGCAGCTGCAGAGTTGTTAAATTCCTGCGTAGATTTATCCCATTTAATTGCTGGAAAATTGAAGCCACCATTGCTTCGATTATAGCCTCCACGATATGAATTTCCACGACCGCGACCTCTACCGTTATTTAAATATGACCCGCGTCCGCGCGTACTTGCTTGTATCGCAGCGCTAACTGGAAATTCCGTGTGAACGTTATTCCTGCCTCTCCATGAACCCTGTCCTAAACCCCGACCTCGTCTACAAGAAATGTTATCAACCATTTTAGACCTACTTACTACATTTGATTCGATTTCTCTAAGAAATTCAGCACCCATATTGATTGTACGAGGCCCCTGTCTTGCAAACCACAGACCTTGTACTTGTTCAGGATAATGACGCATAACAAAATTTACTACTTCAGACTCACTCATCGAAATGGTAAAATACCTAAAGTCACTTAATTGTTGAGAAAAGTGTTCACTCATCTTAAGACCTTGTTCTTCATCCCAATATGTATTCATTAACCTAAATTTTTCGGCCTCCTGCTGTGTTTGGCTCCAGAAAATCCTAATAAAGTCATTTTCAAAATCTTCAAATGAATTCCAATTATCGCTATAGATTTCTATGGAATTATATGCAGACCCTTTAATACAATCTAAAGCTATATCGCAAGCTCTATCTTCTCCACGAATATTTCGTATGTACTTTTTCAACTTACATAGAAAACGCATAGGGTTTGCACTGGCCCCATTATTGCCCTTGAAAATAGGCTTTTCTATCTCAGGCTTGAGAACAATTATATTTCCGCCGGTTACGCTTCCATTACCTAGACTACTGGTGTCTGGAGTGGTTCGCCCTACTGAATCACTTTGGCCTAACCCGTTATCTGCTAATAAAGGTGAATTACTTAAGGAACGTTGCCTATTTGTCTCAGCTAATAAAATTCTAGCAAAGTCACCTAGATTTTCGCGGAATACCTGCTTAATCGTATCGACAATAGAATTCTGTAAATCTACATTTTGTGCTTGACCTTGATTTGATAAATTTTCATTAATGCGCCGTTTACGACCTCGTGATCTTGTGTTTATGGACATGTTGACGTATTTGTATGAGAATGCAAATAAAACCACCAATTATAATTTATTCTAATATTGAAGACTAAGATCCCTCCTAGTTTATTAGGACTTTACTTGTATTCTGTTGAATTCAAATTGTTAGAATACTGTAATATATAAATCAAATTATATATATTCCCTACTAATAAGGAAAATATATTTATCATCAATAAATTTATTAATATATTAAGCTTAAGCTCAGTTAATACGTTTGATTAATCTGAGTATTATTCATCTGTTGTGATCGTCTGAATAATAATTTGAAAATAAAATATCTACGTTGTGTTTTTTTTTATATAATATTAAATATAAGTAGTAAACCAAATAATTTTATCCAGTTGCTAATTCAAAGAAGTAGCAGATACTGAATCCTGGACCACGTCACCACGTGTAACGGTTACCCCTGGGGTCCGTATTTTATTTTCTAAAAAATGCTATTTTGCCAAATAGGTATGATAATATTTTCTCGCAAAGCTAGGGTGTTTGAACACGTCGCCTCGTGTTCCAGGAGTATGGCCACTACCCCGTACTGGAGACGTTACGAAATAATTACATCAAAGCCCTCTTCAATAACATAAATGCTCATATATTGCTTTAGAACAACTGATTAATTGACACAGCCTTTATCGTATGACAATAGACTATCTTTGATTGACACGTCTGTTGCTCATACATTTAAATATCTCAATAATCTGATAAATAGTTATATTGTAAACTAATAATGAAGTTAGGATTGTCAATGAATCAGGTTCAAATAAAGGCTTGTAAGCCTATTGATTGGTACTGCTTTCAGACCATATAAATTGTACTCGATAGAGTAACAGGTATGATATGGGGTCACTTACCTGCAGATAGTGCCCCGCCCATTCATATGTGATCTTGGAGATAATATAATCTCTGAATACCAACTTTATTATAATTATTATTTTTTTGTATTATTTGAAATTAGAAGGTGCGCACCGTTGGTATTCAATAAATGTATATACGTTCCATTATATGGAGCGTTTTGCTAGCTAGTCTTTTGGGCTGATACCTTTATTATTCTTTTATTTGAGCCGTATACAAATATATTGATGTTATTGGCAAATGAAATAAATTCTTTGTAGAATCCTCACCTTTTCGGTGTAGAACTCTGCCCTGAGAAATAGATTTAATATTATATTTCTTTAAGTCCTGAATGGACAAGTAAAAACAATTAAAATTTGAGTAATGGCAAATAGTTTAAGTTAGGATACTAGTTTAATAATTATCAGGGTCTTAGCCTATTAAATTTAAAGGTCTTAGCCTATTAAATTAAACCTTGTTCTTCATCCCAATATGTATTCATTAACCTAAATTTTTCGGCCTCCTGCTGTGTTTGGCTCCAGAAAATCCTAATAAAGTCATTTTCAAAATCTTCAAATGAATTCCAATTATCGCTATAGATTTCTATGGAATTATATGCAGACCCTTTAATACAATCTAAAGCTATATCGCAAGCTCTATCTTCTCCACGAATATTTCGTATGTACTTTTTCAACTTACATAGAAAACGCATAGGGTTTGCACTGGCCCCATTATTGCCCTTGAAAATAGGCTTTTCTATCTCAGGCTTGAGAACAATTATATTTCCGCCGGTTACGCTTCCATTACCTAGACTACTGGTGTCTGGAGTGGTTCGCCCTACTGAATCACTTTGGCCTAACCCGTTATCTGCTAATAAAGGTGAATTACTTAAGGAACGTTGCCTATTTGTCTCAGCTAATAAAATTCTAGCAAAGTCACCTAGATTTTCGCGGAATACCTGCTTAATCGTATCGACAATAGAATTCTGTAAATCTACATTTTGTGCTTGACCTTGATTTGATAAATTTTCATTAATGCGCCGTTTACGACCTCGTGATCTTGTGTTTATGGACATGTTGACGTATTTGTATGAGAATGCAAATAAAACCACCAATTATAATTTATTCTAATATTGAAGACTAAGATCCCTCCTAGTTTATTAGGACTTTACTTGTATTCTGTTGAATTCAAATTGTTAGAATACTGTAATATATAAATCAAATTATATATATTCCCTACTAATAAGGAAAATATATTTATCATCAATAAATTTATTAATATATTAAGCTTAAGCTCAGTTAATACGTTTGATTAATCTGAGTATTATTCATCTGTTGTGATCGTCTGAATAATAATTTGAAAATAAAATATCTACGTTGTGTTTTTTTTTATATAATATTAAATATAAGTAGTAAACCAAATAATTTTATCCAGTTGCTAATTCAAAGAAGTAGCAGATACTGAATCCTGGACCACGTCACCACGTGTAACGGTTACCCCTGGGGTCCGTATTTTATTTTCTAAAAAATGCTATTTTGCCAAATAGGTATGATAATATTTTCTCGCAAAGCTAGGGTGTTTGAACACGTCGCCTCGTGTTCCAGGAGTATGGCCACTACCCCGTACTGGAGACGTTACGAAATAATTACATCAAAGCCCTCTTCAATAACATAAATGCTCATATATTGCTTTAGAACAACTGATTAATTGACACAGCCTTTATCGTATGACAATAGACTATCTTTGATTGACACGTCTGTTGCTCATACATTTAAATATCTCAATAATCTGATAAATAGTTATATTGTAAACTAATAATGAAGTTAGGATTGTCAATGAATCAGGTTCAAATAAAGGCTTGTAAGCCTATTGATTGGTACTGCTTTCAGACCATATAAATTGTACTCGATAGAGTAACAGGTATGATATGGGGTCACTTACCTGCAGATAGTGCCCCGCCCATTCATATGTGATCTTGGAGATAATATAATCTCTGAATACCAACTTTATTATAATTATTATTTTTTTGTATTATTTGAAATTAGAAGGTGCGCACCGTTGGTATTCAATAAATGTATATACGTTCCATTATATGGAGCGTTTTGCTAGCTAGTCTTTTGGGCTGATACCTTTATTATTCTTTTATTTGAGCCGTATACAAATATTGATGTTATTGGCAAATGAAATAAATTCTTTGTAGAATCCTCACCTTTTCGGTGTAGAACTCTGCCCTGAGAAATAGATTTAATATTATATTTCTTTAAGTCCTGAATGGACAAGTAAAAACAATTAAAATTTGAGTAATGGCAAATAGTTTAAGTTAGGATACTAGTTTAATAATTATCAGGGTCTTAGCCTATTTAAAACTAATAGAAACTATTTCATACCTTATGGCTTAGGATGATGATAGCATTTTTATTATGAAAGGAATTGTTAATTGATCAATTAAATAGTGAAGATGTCCTAATTAGAGGAATGATGATTTAAAAGACTCAAGCGAAATAACTGGTGTTTATATTCTGATTCTCACACACAATTTAGGAAAATAATAAACAGATCTTAAACGATAAATATACACACAGACAATCTTAATTCTAGCTGAAATAAAATCACAGCATTATTATGGTTCTAATTGTGTCCCCGCCACTATATTTCATTAGATATCCGAATTTAAGATTGGTGTAAATGTCGAATTTCTATTGAAATAAGACCCTTAGACCTCGGGCTGCCGAATATTCAGAATGAATATTCAGTCCCTACCAGACACATATTTTTAGTTATACTTTAATTAGCTTAAAAGCTTTCAGGAAATCAAAACAATAAAAGGGAAAATGGAACTAAAACTGAGGATATTATTTACATGAATCAGGCAAAGCCTTCAAGATCAGTTTTAGTTCAGTAAAATTAAGTGTTTCGTAAAGGTTTGTAATTTACTTATTTTCTTTCTATATTTACAGCCAAACCTTGACAAAACTGAAAACTTATTTTCTAGGACTTGCCAATATACAGCACACTCCTACCCCAATTCAATTCTAAGCGCATATCTACCCAACAAAAGCAAAATATTTAAATCTCCCACAAAAAGTAATTATTACGTCTCACTGCAAACACGTCTAAACGAACACACTGCGATACGATGAATCCCCCCACGTATGCCTCTTCTCTCCTTCCTCATCATTTTTCATCCCCGCGATCAACCCTCAATAATGCGCCAACGCACCATCCATTTCATTGGCTCATCCGTCGAATGGGCGTCTCTCTCATAACCATGAAACAAAACATATTTGTTTTAGCAATGTGTGAAAGGAACAGAGAATAGCTTTATCCTCGTTGTTCAATCCTGGAATTTTACGTAATAACTTACAATGTTTTTACGTCTATGTCCTTCAACACAAGATTACAATGGTTAGCAGATGTGAGTTTAACAATTCTACAAACAGTCGGGCCGTCAATAAATTAGTTTCATTTCTAAGACAACACTTCTTTATTTTTTTACTCATGATTCTTAGAAGGCTAACAAACCAAAAAAAAAAAAAGGATCGCTTAAATTTATGCTTTCTAAACCATTAAAGTATTTTTGGGAATCCATACCCTGTCACACTTATTAATGTAAATGCACATCCTGAATCGATTTCCATTTCAATTTCATAGTCATTTACCAAAACATTTATCAAGAAGGCAGATACTCTTTTTTGTCTTACATTGTTGATAGAAGCTTCATATAGACCATTGCAGTCTGACCTCAGCGCACTACCCTTTTCTTTATTTTTGTTCAAACAGACTATCTCTATATGACCTGTTTTTCCACAAAAATTACATTTTGACCACCTAAATCTGCACTCCCCCTTATGCTGTTTACCACAACGGAAACATTCAGATTTACTTTGCGATTTATTAAATTTTGAATCATTCCTTTTATACGTAATTTTATTGACTTCCATCGGTTCCTCTATCGATATATTAGATTTGCTTGTTCCCGGGATAACTATAAGACTAGCATCACTATTGGCCGATTCATGTGACAAGGCCATCTCACATGCTGATGTAAATGTTAAATTAGATTGTTGTAACATCTTCCTTTGGACCTCTTTGTCACGGATTCCACATACTAATCGGTCACGCAAAGTGCGTTCAATATCTTTGAAATTACAGTGGATTGACAATTTCCTCAAGTTAGCAATATAATCTCTTACTTTTTCCCCTTCTTCTTGATTTCTATTATGAAATTTAAAAGATTCCACAATTTCATTAAGTGGGGGGTGAAAATGATTATCTAAATAGGTCTTTATAGTAGAAAAAGTAACCTCACTTATTTTCTTTGGAGCTATCAATGAAGAAATTAAATCAAATAAATCCGGACCACATACTGCTAGTAGATTCGCCTTTTTCTTAGCATCCTCTGTCACTTCATTTGCTTCTAAACAAAATGCAAACCTTGTAATGTAGTTTTCCCAGCAGTCATGTGCCACATCAAATTCACTGAATTTAATCACCATTTTTACAACACTTTTACTCTTTGTTTTCCAAAAATTATATATACTATGTAATTACCACAATTATTTTTACACTTTTCACAAGTTTTTCTCGTCGCCACTATTATGTATCACATATAATCGGGAATTTCGGGAGAACCGCGTGTTAACTCACCTGACATAAAACCAGACTAGTTGTTTTAGAAGTACCCTCAGGTATAGGACATGACAGTCCTATTATGTAACCAATCTTTACAATACTTTTTGTTGAATTTTGTTGAAAATAAATCAAATATTAGTTTAAACCTAAACATTCTAAAGTAAATATTTTATTAACCACGAAAGTGATTTCCTAAAAAGTCTATTTTAATTTATATTGTTTAGTTCACGGATTAAAATACATGTTTTACGTTTTGACGTAAAATACCTTCGACTACCAACCCATGCGAAAACGAATGGTGGATCGTAGCCAATTGTTCGACAGAAAATTCAAAAATACGGAATAATTGATGTCAAATAAGAATCATTCGACTCATCGTTTTTGGCGAGTCACACTTTCAAAAGTAGGATAGCACAATTAAATTTAATGTTCACGTTAGTATATTTTATAATGTCTATTTCTCAAATAAATTTCAGTACATTTATGTATTAAAAGAACTATTTTTTAAGTATTTATTCCTCTATATATATTCATACGATTCAATACCATTGTAGGTTTAATTACTCTCTCTCTTTGTCAAGCTTAAATGAACGTTTATAAAACAAAAATATCGCTATAAATTCTAACGAATTATATTTATTTAATATCTAGACGTCTTTGAAATAAGCCGCTTTTGGCAGAATCCTTGCGGATGCCCGGATGTTGTGAATCGCTGTCACGTAAACTGTCTTCACGACGTCGCAGATAATCTGCTGGCGGGTCTTCATGGCTACTGCTTTGTATCTCTCTCGTTCTGCTTGGAAGTCTACGTCTGAAATATTAAAAGGAAATTCTTAATAAAAATAAAAAATTGACACAATTTGAATTAGGGTTTGAACGTCCATTTTCCTCGAAAGACCACATCCCTTAAACGGCCATGTGGCCGTCTGAACGAAATGGCCGTTTTGGGATGTCCCCAAACGGCGATTTCGTTCGGACGACCACATACTTGATAGGCCACATAACTTGAAATGACCATATGGACCATAATTTATGTTTCGAGTTTGGCGCGATTTTGACGAGTCGAGTAGGTATCATGAACTGGGTTATTGTAAATTCGTCTCTAGAGTTAATTCGGTAGTACCTACCTAAAAACTTTCTGTAAATTCGTCCCTCGTTGTTGTTTTATAGTAAATTCTGTACGTATGGTTTTTCGTACACACAGCAACAAAAATAAAGCCCCCAATATAATAAAATCTTTGTACAATATTATTAAATATTGATTTACAACCTAGGTGATATCCCAGGTAAATTGATTCGATAAAGTTGGTGTCATTTGTTTGGGTGATAGCACCTAAGCGAAATGAAGAAACGTGAAATGAAATGACCAAAAAACTCTGGTCACCTAGGTGATATCACCCAGGTGAAGAAAGTGGAATACCTATATCGAATGCATGCATGAAATTTCATACATGTCCATTCTGAAGACTACTTGATTGCTTAATAAACATGCTATATACAATACAGTCATGCTATCCATACTTTTGCATATTTATCATTTTATTAAAAAGTAAAGTAATCCTTTCAAAAATATTTTATTTTATTTATAAAATACCTATTATGAAGTTCACTTACCATTTTGCATGGCAGATAGAAGATCCGGGTTGACAGTAAACTTAGGATCGCCGAACACTTCGCAGGAATTGGTCTCAGGGCCAATTTCATAATGTTCTACGCCTTTGTCATCAGTGACGAAACTGTAAGTGTACTGGGCAGTTCCCTCAGCATCTGTAATCAATGAAAGATTTGTATTAAAAGGTAAGATGGAACACTTATGTTTCATTACAGGCTAGTTTTTTATTGTTAACGCATGTTTATGACATAAAATTTAAAATTTTTAAACATATTATAGTGTACCTATTTAAATTTAAAAAATATATAAATTCGAGCACCAAGCTAGCTTTTTACTTGACATGTCACACGGTATTGTATGCAAAACTATTTCGCATCGCACAGTCCTCTAATTTTTTTTTGTTCTATAACGTTCTAACAGTCACTGGCCTATTTATTGTTTATTGACTTATATTAATTCTGTGCTATTGTGTAGAACTGTAGAATAGTTATAGGTACTGCCATTCTATGTGCAATTCAGTTGAAACCCAGAAAAAGGTGGGTATTTCAATAAATACTATGAAAAGTTTTATATAGCATAGTTATAATTATCTGTGGTAATAAAGTGACCATTTTCAGAATCTCAAGATTGTCCATTCTACTGACAAAATTTTACATGTATGTCGTGTAATGATTTTTCTAAGACGACATAATAAACAAATGCAAACTTAATAGAATAACTGTGTATGGTGTGTAAATAATTTAGATATAGTTAAAATAGTTGTTAATTTTGAATATTAATTCATCCATTGTAAGACAACAATACATTTATCTCGTTCTCCCAATTAGAGTATAGTTTTACATACAGCGTTATGCTTACATATTAAATACTATCTCATAATACGCTATCGAACCCATGTTTAATTTTGAATATTGAACAATAACATTTACCAACCCATTAGCGTAGTAGATAACACGCATTATGAGGAAAATATAATATTCGTAAAATAAGTAACACATCTGCTACCTATCTAATCTATATACCTATATGAAGGACGGGAGAACTAATTAAACCAGGAACGGGCCTTCACTTATTTTATTTTCACTTCTTTACAAATCTTACACGTCTTTCTGGTTGGGGAATAATAAAACGATCGAATAAAAAAAAACTTTGCGACACATGTTGCGATACTATTTTAATAACTTGAACGGTATGAATTTGAGTAAGCGAAAAATTAACTAAAGTATCGATGAATATTAACTTATAATTAAATCCAAAACGAGCTTATAAAAAGTGGGTTGTGATTAATCCATTTCATATATAAAATTTCTAACCATGCGACTTAATTACTAAGTGAGCGACTAGAAATACAGAGAGGATTACTTTAATATTAAGTTAATAGATGGTTTTTCCAATTGAGGTTTAACATAACGAACAACAAAAAAGTTTACTTTGTGAAACGTTTTGTAAGCTGCTATATTAATAATTATTGGTTACTTTTAAACTATTTGAGGTTTAAGGTTTTTTTATTTTGATACGATAATTTAATGAAAACTACAGATTCTGTGTTGCGCGGGAATCGAATGGGGGCGGGGCGACGAATCCATATATTTGCAAACATGTTGTATATATATATTTGCAAAATTATTTGTTTTTGCAAAAGTGAGATTTAATTATTTTTTTAAGCATTTTCTGTTTAATTCATAAATTATTGTATAGTGATGACAGAAAACGGTATTATTACCATTTGTTTCGATTAAAGAGACATTCATTTTGAATGTATGTAAAATACAAAGCTATTTTTTTAATGAAATCTAAACGTCACTACAAAGTCAGCTCGATTAACGCTTTTTCTTTTTTATCACTAGAGATGTACCACAAAAAAAACCCGACAAAACCAAATTAGTTGAATCGATATAATGATTTATGTATGTGTAATGACTTACCTATGTGTGTACGAAAAAATATAAAACCATAAATTGTTTATTTGTGAAATATGTTTAATTACAATTATACTGGAATACTTAAGCAATAACTTTATATTAAAATATTTAATAATATTTAGTATAAACTCATAGTATTTAGTATAACTTATTCCTGGCAACACTTAAACCTACAGTGACGCCACGACGCCATTACGTGTTGCAGTCTTTTGTTGTAGTGCGAAGTGACTGTGCGATTTCCGTGTATCCCTTATTATCTTTTGAACTGGCTTTTCTTACTGATCGGATCTTCCGCAAACGTTTACCTGGCTATCATTTGGACTCCGATTGCTTATTATTTGGACTTTGTTCTGGTTTAACCATGTCTAAACGAGGAATAACCTTAAACAGCCAAGCTCGCGAACAAGTGGTAAAATTATACACTTATTTCGAACGTGAGTCGGCCAACGGTGGGCCTCTTTTGCCTGTGACACAAACGAGGGATCGCGTTGCTGATGAATTAGGAATAGGGAAGAAGACTGTAACGCAAATTCTCAACGAGAAATATGGACCCTCAGGCTCGGAAGAGAATAGATTACAAACACCGAAAAAAAGAAAGAGAGAGAAGAAAGTTGTCGGTATTGACAATTTTGATGCTGCTACAATTCGCAACCACATTTATGGATATTACTCAAGAAAGGAATATCCTACAAGGAAGAAACTAATTATTTCATTAAATGAGGCAGGCTTAATTTCTGGCGGAAGAACGTCACTGTCAAAAGTTTTGAAATCAATTGGATTTAGATATAAAAAGGCAGACAAGCGGAAAATTCTCCTAGAACGCTATGATATTGTTCTGAAGAGACTGACATTCATGCGGCAAGTAAATAAAATTACAGATTGGGACAATGTTGTTATATGGGTTAAATCAAATACCTTACTCGTATAGTGGGTATTGGTGTTAGGTGACGCATGCCTAATGCGTTTCAATAGAAATTGGATATGGTGAAGATTTTCGATGTGCAGGATTGAAATGCGATAGCTCAGTTGGAAGAGCAAGGTCGTATAAAGACCTGGTCGCGGGTTCAAGTCCTGCTCGCATGGAATTTTTTCACCATATCTTATTTCTATATGAGAGTACATTAGTACTAACTAATATTGCATCTGAGATACTCAAAAATCCAAAAAAAAAAAAATGTTGTATTTGTTGACGAAACATGGTTAAATGCAAACCATACAATCTCACTGACGTGGACTGATGATACAGCAGCCTCAACATCAAAAGTACCATCAGGAAAAGGAGCCCGTCTTCATGCGGGTTCAGCTTCACAAGGATTTATTCCAGATTGCCTCCTAGCATTTGCATCCAAATCAACAGGTGACTATCACGAAGAAATTAACTTTGATGTTTTTAAAGAATGGTTTGTAAAATTACTTCTTAGCCTAGAAAACCCCTCAAAAATTATAATGGACAATGCTCCTTACCATTCGGTACAGGTTGACAAACCACCAACTCAAGCCAATAAAAATAATGAAATAGCTTCGTGGCTCGAAAGACATGGTGTGGAAGTTAATCCAAATTTATTAAAAGTCGAGCTAATGAATTTAGTGCATACAACTATGTCGTCCAAGCCACGCTATGTTATCGACGAACTAGCCCTAGAGCATGGACACGAAGTTATTCGATTGCCTCCTTACCACTGCCAGTATAATGCCATCGAGCTTATTTGGGCACAAATAAAGGGTCATGCAGCACGAAATAACACCGAGCCACCTTTCAGCACAGGAAAAATGCTTACGCTGTTAAAAAATGCATGTGACAGTGTCTCTGTAGAAGATTGGAAAAAGGTTGTTGAAAAAACAAAGAAAATCATCGAAAGTGATTTTGAACGCGATATTAAAATTGACAATATCATCGAAAATGAGTTGATTATATCTGTAAGTGCGGACAGTAGTGATGATGATGACACTGATGATAGCTGTAGTTCCACTGAATAAATGGATTTTTAAACTAAATTATGTCATTTCATTTAAAAAATAAATTATTACATATACACAGGGATTGATATATGATTGAAGTACTTGTATTAAATTAATATTACAACAGTTTGTTTTTTATTCATATTTCTTTAAAAGTATAATACCAAATCAGTATCGATTTCGAGTTTGTATCGATATTTCTCGGTATTCAATTAACAAGTCACTTCACTATGAGACTAAGATTGACAGATGTCAAATGGGACCTATTAAATTGACCTTACTTTATTATATCTTACTTTTACTATATACTGTATATACTGGTAGTATTTATGTTTTTTTTTTTCCAGATTGCGGACCTCCTTAAAAAGGGAGATATTAGAGGCACCCATAACCGGAGAGCATGTATGAAGAGAGTGATGAGTGTAGAGGAAGCAAGAGAGATCTGTAAAGATCGTAGCAAGTGGAAATCGCTAGTCTCTGACTACCTCCACGGGAAAAAGGTAAAGGTAAGGCAAGTAGCCGGTTTTTTTTACGTATTTATGACAAAAAAAAACCGGTCAAGTGCGAATGAAACTCGCGTAACGAGGGTTCCGTACTCGCAAAGCATCTAACATTAGATAGCTCTAACTAAAAGACGCACTAGTTTTAAAAACAAACTTAACCTTGCAGTTCGATCCCTAAGATTCATACTGCATCGAGCGCAAAAATAAGTTTGTTACACTTTTTTTTTTTACTTCTAACAACATTTTTAATTTTCAGATTTATTCCTGTATAAATAATTTACTGTTAGACCTTGATTTTTGCCAAATTTAATAATTTTTGGTCAACGGGAAGTATTCTATAGGTTTTGATTGCTCCTGAAATCGCAAAACATGCGAAAATTTACAACATTTACCGTAATATTTCTTTATCGCATTGACGTATAATTTTGATTATTTTTTTTACTGAAAGAGATTGTGGATCCGAGTATTGATACCAATTTCAACTTGATACCTTTAAGCGTTCCGAAGAAACGAAAAAGTTTGACATACAGACGGACAACAAAGTGATCTTATAAGGGTTCCGTTTTTGCCTTTTGAGGCACGGAACCCTAAAAAAGAGAAGTACTTACTGGCTTCTGCGTTCACCGTCCCCGAAAGCGTTTTGGATGGCTCGTGCAGCTCTACGACGATGTCGCTGTTGATACTCACGTCTACTTTTGTTTTCAAATCTACCGCTTTGCTGTCTTTATCAAGTCTGTAAAGCGATAACATTTTTCACTGGAAAAAATACAAAAATATGCACACAGCACAAATTTTGCAATAATATTTGATATTTTTCACTATTATATTATTTTTGATCTTTACTCATGCATTCCATAATTTTTAACATTGTTATTTATTGCATCATAGCTTATCGACAAAAATAATAAAATTGAGGTTAAAAAAAAATTGTAAGTTTTTTTTTGGAACTTTCGATTGATAGGTACTCTTTATTGCACCAGAAGCAAAATAATAATTTAAAGAGGTACAAAAGCGGACTTATCGCCAAACTCCATCTCAAGTCAGTTATCTTCCATCCAACCTTAGGGTAAGGAACCTAACCGTAAAAAAACAAAAATGAAGAAAGGCTTACTTACTTGAAAGATGAAATCTTTTGGTTCTTAAAGCCATTGACGACAATATTTTTGAAATGATACGTAGCCCCGACGCCTTCTGGTGTGACTTCCAAAGATGGGATGGTAATAGGATCCAAAGGCCTTATGTCATATTTTGGTATTCCTCCGCTAGTGTTGTCCAAAAACACCTGAGTCACTTTAGTAAGGCAGTCGATGTCTGTCGCAAAACATGGTTCGGGCAACTGCAAATCTGAAAAATATAAATTTGCAATCAGAAAAAAAAAACATTTCTTTTTATGTTGGTAGATACTTAATACTTGCAATAATCATCTTATTTCGTTTGCTATCAAGTCGATTGGTATGCCTAAGTTTTAAGTTGAGTTAAAACTTAGGCATGTCAGCACCATAAGTTGAGTTAATAAGTTTAACCCAAAATAGATATGACGTCTGTTTGAAGGACTGAATTAAAAAATATATATCGTATTGTAACTCCATACTCCATACAAAGCCTTGTAAAAGCACTTATAAGTGGTGGAATAAATAAAAAAATACATTGAGCACTAACTAGAACATCTTCAAAAGAAAATACTTATGCTCTTGTAACTGGCAAGGTAAATAAAATAAATAAATATATACGGACAAATCACACAGATTGAGTTAGCCCCTAAGTAAGTTCGAGACTTGTGTTATGGGATACTAACTCAACGATACTATATTTTTATAACAAATGCATTTACATAGATAAACATCCAAGACCCGGGCCAATCTGAAAAAGATCATTTTCCATCTTGACCCGACCGGGGATCGAACCCGGGACCTGCGGTTTGGCAGTCCGGCGTGATGTAAGTAAGTAAGGTCCGTAAAAGTGGACGAAAGGGACTTAAACATATTACTTTCCATTCGTGAACGTGAATTGTCAACACACTGACGTAATTTGTTACTTAAAACTTTTTTTTTAAAAGGTACCTACTAATTTCTATGCACATACCTGAAAGAACTGTTTGCAGAAACACAAAACACCAAATAACTTTATAATAAATGGACATTTTGTCAGATAGACTTTACGGACTACAACTGGCCCAGTGACTGCATAAATTTATAATTAATTAGACATTAAATAACAATCAGTGTGTAAACACGGACTGGGAAAAGAATGTGATAGCATAGGTCAGAAATTATCGCCTGTGCATGTCAGTTGGGTTGAGCTCTACAATCTTCATGTGACGTCATTAAGCGATAGTATATATGGACGTTACATATGTAGGTATATGAAATTTTCTAAAAGTATTATCCTATATGCTATACTTCGTTATATTTTACCAGTACCTATGTAATGTACTAAATTTCATCGAAGTTCATCAAGTAGATTTCTAGTAGAATCCCGACGTGATTGAGTAACAAACTTCTAGACATTTGAACATTCGCATTTTTTGTGGTGTTGATATAATAAAATCTACAATCGTACTTTACACTCTAAACCCAAATAACGAATTAATCAGCACATTGTAGAGATTAATAATTTAGAGTTCAATGTATCTCTTATCGGAACTAAATATTTTTTAGACGACAACTGGCATTGATTAATTTGGTAGGTATTAAAATTTGACATCACTTTTCAAGTGTTTTTAAACATTTTCGTTCAGGAAAACCCGTACTGATGTTCTTTTTTACCTTTTCCTCCACTTATTTAAGTCAGGTAATTATGTGAGTGGCTACTAGTCAAAGTGGCACTTTAGAATCTCATGCACGTAGTGCCTGGCAAATGGTATTATGACGTGCACTGCTTATTCCATCTAGCGCAAATTGTAAATGAGGCACTGGTACTCACTACGTGTCCAATTTAACTAGAGACACAGTAACGCTATTAGGTCACAGTGTCGATACAACACTGAAAATACACATAAGTAGGTAAGTATGTTGTTTAACGACCTGGTGAAGGTCGCGGGATGCGCATGGATGCGGGCAGCGCAGGACCGGTCGTTATGGAAATTCTTGGGGGAGGCCTTTGTCCAGCAGTGGACGTCTTTCGGCTGAGAGAGAGAGAAAGGTAGGTATGTTAGAATCTAAAATGACCTAATTTTACTAAATATTAACAACCTGGGTATAAATAATTTATTAGTACCTGGGTAAAATCAATCTACAAAATGAAACTTAGAGGCGTTACGTTTTTGTTAATTCTTAATAAAAGAATTAACCTTTTATAAATATATAGAGTGCATATATATGGGTCTACAACTAACAGTACAGGTACCTACTGCTTCTGTTCTCTTGATTGAAATGTTTTATTTAATGAAACTTAACGCCGATCCGTGAAAATGTAGGGAGGTCTTTTCCCAGGCACTTTCTGGCTCGCAAAGAAATAAAAAATATAAAAAGAACATCATAATAATCTGACGTGATCATCATAAAAATCAGAAAAAAAAACAATAAAGTTCTTTTCTAGACGCTCGTATTGTGTGGTATAGAAACTTCCATTACCCAATAAAACAGGTACACAATTTTCATAAAGGCCGATGATGCCAAAGTTTAACCCTAAAAACGATGGGAACAACAGTTTGCAAACAATAATATTGCTTCTAGCAGAAGTTACAGATACAGTATTGTGACTGTTGGCCCTTTATCTTGTCCTTGTTTCTCACTTGATATCAGTTCGCTTGATCTAATTTCTTCGGGAATGTGTGTTTTGCACAATAACATTTAAGCAAATAGATGTTATGTATCACTGGAATCAAGAAATTGTTGTTTTGTTTTGATCTTACAGTCCCGTGTCTGTAAGCCCCTTCGTATTACGAAGTTCTTACACAAGGCTATGAAAATCTGCGGCAGTCGCTTGGTGACCCAAATATTCGGGTATCGAGGATTTGCATAGCCTTGTGTACGAAGGGGCCAACTGAAATCTAACTCTAGGCCAATCAGGAGATTCATTCATTCAAAGATTTCTCTTGCTGTTTTGCTAAAATTTTAATTTCATGGAGGGTGAATTTTATTTCAATTGTTTTTTACTTGTAAAATTAAATTTTACTTAAAAGACGTTGATTTATTTTGTAATCCGAAAAACCCGAAAAATATTAAAATAGCATTTAGTTAGAAGCGTGGGTTTTGGCTGGTACCTATCTCATAAAATTGCAGGTAGCTACTTTATAGAGGGTTGTCCTAAAGAATACATTTGATTTAGTTATCAGTCCCTAACCTGCTTTATGAGGGACGAGTCCTGCATACATTTAAAATAAACCCTTATGCTTCCTTTTCTCACGCTTCTGATTTTTCATACGAGTGAAAGAGAGAAAGCACGAAATGTAATATGTATTAGAAGAAAATGCTTTATTTTTATATTTGTTACGGAATATGTTGCGTCACGTTTTATTTAAAATTGATCAATGTCAGCTTGTAAGGTTGCGCTCATAAGTTTACGACTATGGAATATGTTTGGATTTTGGAAAGGTAAGCCATGAAATAAGGGTCAAATAAAATATATATTTTGTCAACTACATTATTGATTTGAAGAACAAAAAATACTTATTTATTTTAATTGGTTATTTATCATCAACTTCTTTAGTGTTGAAAACTCCCATAAATATAGAGTGTATTATGATAACGGGTTGTTCCCAAAGTTCTCCATTCTTTTGTTCTAAAAAGATAAGAATCTCATACATGAGTTCCCAAGTTACTCCACGAAATTATTATTATTAAAAAATACTTATTATTTTGTTTCCAATCTACTCCATAGGTATTTTGATTTATTCTCAATGTACTCCGCAGATTATTTGATATCAATTCTCAAACTACTCCATCTAAATAATTATTAAATATTTCACTATGTACAGTCAGTCACAAAATCGTTCAAACAATATAGTTCTGATTAAAGTTCTGAATAAGTTCTAAATTAAAGAGAAAAAAGTTGAAAGCAAGTTTGAATTGAAAATGTGTTCATGTTAGCTTGTTTGCTTGTTATAATGGATATACGAACGAATGTGAGTCGCAACCTAGGTGCTAAGATGGAAATTTGATGTTTCTTTTTATGTAAATATTTTAAGTTTTTGCAAAAATATAATTTTATCAGTTACTTCTTGAGTTTCTCTCAAGCCGAATTCCTACATATATATAATAATCATGAATCTCTTTGGTGGAAAATATGTAAAAAAAAAATCATTTAAGAAAATGATTTTGATGGTTTATTTTTGAATATAAATGTTGATATACAAATGTTGATTATTGAATTGTAAAGTCTTTTATTTAAAATTTTCTGTAGACATAAAAATATTGTTGCAAAGCTTTTGAGTCTGACTGTACTATACGTCAGTTACACTTTTTATTCTAATTAATGCGTTTTGATATCAAAATCGCGTGGAGTACTTTGAGAACATTTTAATATTACCGCGGAGTAGAATGAAACTTAATTTAAAATATTATTTTTTTCATGGAGTAGTTAGGGAACATTTTTTGGAGTACTTTGGGAATAACCCATAGAAACTTCGTATTTCTTAAAAGATTCTCATGACATTTGCTTAATTTTTTGGGGTTGTTCCCAAAGTACTCCATTCTTTTGTTCTAAAAAGATAAGAATCTCATACATGAGTTCCCAAGTTACTCCACGAAATTATTATTATTAAAAAATACTTATTATTTTGTTCCTAATCTACTCCATAGGTATTTTGATTTATTCTCAATGTACTCCGCAGATTATTTGATATCAATTCTCAAACTACTCTATCTAAATAATTATAAAATATTTCACTATATACAGTCAGTCACAAAATCGTTTAAACAATATAGTTCTGATTAAAGTTCTGAATACGTTCAAAATTAAAGAGAAAAAAGTTGATAGCAAGTTTGAATTGAAAATGTGTGCATGTTAGCTTGTTATAATGTATGTACGAACGAATGTGAGTCGCAACCTAGCTGCTAAGATGGAAATTTGATGTTTCTTTTTATGTAAATATTTTAAGTTTTTTCAAAAAATGTAATTTTATCAGTTACTTCTTGAGTTTCTCTCAAGCCGAATACCTACATAATAGTACATATATAATAATCAATAATCTCTTTGGTGGAAAATATGTAAAAAAAGCTCATTTATAAAAATGTTTTTGATTGTTTATTTTTGAATATAAATGTTGATATACAAATGTTGATTATTGAATTGTAAAGTCTTTTATTTAAAATTTTCTTTATACATTAAAATATTGTTGCAAACCTTTTGAGCCTGACTGTACTATACGTCAGCTACACTTTTTATTCTAATTAATGCGTTTTGATATTAAAATCGCGTGGAGTACTTTGAGAACATTTTAATATTACCCGGAGTAGAATGAAACTTAATTTAAAATATTATTTTTGTCATGGAATACATAGTTTGGGAACATTTTTTGGAGTACTTTGGGAATAACCCATTTTTTGGTAAAACCTTGAATTGTTTACCTGATGCCATAAACTTTGTAAGAAATGATAGTTCTTATATCATATAATTAGTTCTTTCTACAAAATCTTGATAAAAAAACTTTATGAATATTTCAGATCTAATAATAATAAAAGTGTATTGTTAAAAAAACTCGCGATATAAATCGTACCACCAAGATGGAAGATAAACAAACAGAAAAGGCATTTCTTAGAACACATACCAAGCCTTTGGGTAAAAAGAAACCAATCTAAAATTAAACATTCTGTTTACATTCATACAAAATACGGAAACGCAAAACGAAATTCCTATTATTGTTTCCGTAATCTGCTTTTAACGAAAACTCAGCGTAAATTTATTGATATTAAGGCCACCAGGAAATTAAAGGAGCTACATCCAGCGATTATCTTTTGGAATGACTATATTTTGCTGAGTAATTTTAGCGGGAGGTCGTTCGCTGTTAAAATAGAACTTTTGTTGTCAAGACAACTGATATTAATTAGATTCGTTAAGAAAGTATCCAGCAGCATCTACGATTTCCTTGTGTGTTTATCTGTAACAAGTTTTGTGCTGCGGTTTCACTCGCCATTTAATTTTGAAGAAATCCGATTGAGCACTCTTTCTCGGGAATTGGAACGACAAATTGTCATTGTATGTTGAAACAATGTGGTAAGTTTGTCTTTTGTCAGCTCAGTTATGTGCTGTGCAAAAAACATCTGAGATTATCAAATAATACATAACTTTTCAAGTGACTAGCACATTTTGGGAACTGAAACAGTAAATTCACTGCACATTTTGCAATTTTCCATTTTATTTAAAAATCAAATCAAGTATAAAAATACGAGTATTTTGACAATTACATATAGGTACCTCTGATGATTGACGACAGAAACTTTTCACTCGTCATCCATATCCATTAATTATTTTCGATAAAAATATGTCAATTGAAAATTCCTGTATGTCGAGTTTTACACTAAATTCTTGTCAAAAAAGTGTGTCATATTTCGTAACGAACTAATGAGGCTATTATTGTACTAACAGGTGCTGTTGGCCAAAATGTGTTATACCTAAATGTATCTCTTTTTATCTTCTATTAATTTTCTCTCTCTCTCTCTCTCTCTCAGCCGAAAGACGTCCACTGCTGGACAAAGGCCTCCCCCAAGGATTTCCACAACGACCGGTCCTGCGCTGCCCGCATCCATGCGCAACCCGCGACCTTCACCAGGTCGTCGGTCCACCGAGTGGGAGGCCTGCCAACACTACGTTTTCCGGTTCGTGGTCGCCACTCGAGAACTTTTCTGCCCCAACGGCTATCTGTTCTGCGAGCTATGTGCCCCGCCCACTGCCTTAAGTTTGGCGATTCTGCGGGCTATGTCGGTTACTTTAGTTCTCCTACGGATCTCCTCATTTCTGATTCGATCACGCAGGGAAACTTCGAGCATAGCGCGCTTTGGGTGACCTTGAGCCTTCTTATGAGGCCCATAGTAAGCGACCACGTCTCTGTTCCGTATGTCATTACTGGCAACACACACTGGTCAAAGACCTTAGTCTTGAGACACTGCGGTATTTTGGACGAGAAGATATCACGAAGCTTCCCGAACGCTGCCCAGCCGAGTTGGATTCGACGGTTGACCTCTTTCTCGAAGTTGGACTTACCTAACTGAACTGTTTGTCCCAGGTATACATAATTGTCAACAACTTCGAGTGTAGAGTCTTCAACCTTTAGAGGAGTGGGTGCGACACGGATATTAGACATGATTTTCGTCTTGTCCATGTTCATTTTTAGACCCACTTGTTGAGAGGCTCTACAGAGGCCATCGAGCACTGTGCCTAGGTCTTCCAAGGTCTCAGCCATGACTACGATATCGTCAGCGAATCGAAGGTGAGTGAGGTACTCGCCGTTGATATTGATGCCGAGTCCGCTCCAGTCCAGAAGCTTGAAAACATCTTCCAGGGCGGCGGTGAACAGTTTCGGAGATATAACGTCTCCCTGTCTCACCCCTCGCTTCAACTGGATAGGTTTCGAGCCTTGATCCTGGAGACGGACCGACATGGTCGCGTTTTCGTAAAAACACTTCAGCGCTTCGATATATCGATAGTCAATTTGGCACCGTTGGAGAGACTGTAGCACAGCCCAGGTCTCGATCGAATCGAAGGCTTTCTCGTAGTCCACAAAAGCCAAGCATAAGGGCTGATTAATGATTATACTCCTCAGTCTTCTGTATAATCTGCCGCAGCGTATGTAAGTGGTCCACGGTACTAAAGCCTTTTCGGAAACCGGCTTGTTCGGGAGGCTGGAAGTCGTCAAACCTGCGAGCGAGACGATTTGTAATGACTCTTGTTCGTGACAGCCGACAAATGATAGTTTAGAATAGTATATAGTTACAATAACATAGGCTAAGTTGTAAATAAAATATCGTATATTTCGTCTTTTATTCCCCTTAGCTATAGTAAATAGGTTAGGTTAGTATAGATTATAGTTAAATAAGTCGCCAAATAAAGAGATAGTCTTGTGTGACTTTTATTTCCCCGTACATAGTATACAGAGAAATACATTACACAACTTAGCTTATGATATGACATTGTTGTGTAAACAGATAACAGATTTCTATAGATTTTTCATGTAAATAGATTTCTTCATAAGATATGTAGATAGTATATGATAGATATAGATTAATAGTGATAGTTACATATGTAATAACAGTGTTTATAGTAAATAAATGGCTCATGTACATAGAGCATGGGCGACGGACGGACAGAGGGGCGCGCGGGGGGTAGGTCAACGCCGCGTTCCTATTGGCTCGACTGGCTCGCGCATACGTATACAGAGTGCGCTCGCCATTTTGGGGATAAATATACGCACAGCACCATCGCGTCTACCAGTTCGCTCCAGTTCTCCAGTGAAGAAAAAAGAAACAGAAGACAGAAGCAAAAGAAGAAAGAAGCCTGAAGAATAGTGCTGGGCTCATAGTGTATAGAATAGTGCTCTGTCCGTACGTTCGTTTCGTCCACGCTCGACTGTACCGCTGGGCAATACAACCGACCGAATATTTTGTTTCTTTGACCGTCCGTTCATTCTATCCTGTTTCTTTGTGGTACAGTCTCGAGCGCCTACCGCGCCGCGTTTTCCCTAAGCCCAGGTGTGGAACAGAGGGACGTAGGTTCGACACCCAGCGCACCGGTGTACGGTTCGTCACGTACAACTCTCGAAAACAGTTTGTAGACATGGCTCAGAAGTGAGATAGGCCTATAATTCTTCAATAAGGTTTTGTCGCCTTTTTTGAAGAAAAGTACCACCACACTTCTGTGCCATGCCGTAGGCGTTCGTCCCTCGAGTATGACGGAATCAAATAGCTTCTGAAGAGCTTTTAATACCGGCGTTCCACCTGCTTTCAGAAGCTCAGCCGTGATTCCATCGTCACCCGGTGCCTTATTGTTTTTTAACTGTTTGAGAGCCATTCTAATCTCGTATAGGCTGACGTCTGGGATATCTTCGGTGTAGTGTCGGGTCAATCTGGCTCTTGGATCTTTGGCCAGATTTATGACAGGTGCGCGTACGCTCGCGTATAATTATTATTGTCCGTAGAACTTCTCAACCTCTTCCAACAGCTCCGGCTTCGACAAAATGATTCTGCCATCCTCAGTCTTCAGCTTGGTCAGTTGGCTTTGACCAACAGACAGATCCCTTGCAAACACTTTTGAGCCCTTATTACGCTTGATCGCCTCTTCAATACGGTCGGTATTGAATTGGCGCAAATCGTGAGTTAGGGACTTGGAGATCTGTCTGTTTAGACGTCGATACTGAGCAGCATCATCAGAGGACTGCAGAACCAAGTTTCGTCTTTCTTCCATGAGTTTGTTGGTGAGGTCCGAGATATTTTTGGTTCCTTTTGAGCAGCGGGTTTTGAAGGTTTTAGACCCAGCTGTTTGGACAATTTGCACGAACCTGTCATTATAATCGTCCAGTTTTTCGCAGTCTCCCAGGCATTCGAAGCGATTCTGCAACTCGAGCTGAAAGCTCTCGGGGTTTTAGAGCTGGATAGGCGCTGGTCGGAGCGTAGACTTCATCAGTCGACACCTTTCAAGTTTCTTTCTCAGATTCAATGTGCCTCTTACCATTCGGTGATCGCTTCCTGTTTTTACGGCATTGATCACAGAGACATCATTGAATAT
Organism: Ephestia elutella; assembly: GCA_018467065.1. Lineage (NCBI taxonomy): Eukaryota > Metazoa > Arthropoda > Insecta > Lepidoptera > Pyralidae > Ephestia > Ephestia elutella. The sequence continues at coordinate 7,210,849 of CM031586.1, forward strand.
GTGCCTCTTTGTCGATAAGATGAAGTCTATCTCATTTTTTATGACGCCATTAGGATGCAACCACGTCCAATTTCGCTGTTTAGGCTTTTTGAAGAAGGAGTTCATCATCCCTCCTTCTCCATAAAGCCGGCCAGCAGATGACCGCGTGCATTTCTCCTTCCATATCCAAAATTCCCCACTCTCAGCTCATTATCGCTTCGTTTGCCCTGTTTCGCGTTAAAGTCCCCATCACAACGGTATAGTGGGTCTGGGAGCTATGTATGGCTTTAGAAATATCCTCATACATAGTCTCCACCTCGTCATCGGAGTGATTTGCGGTCGGTCATACACTTGTATGACCTTCAACGAATACCGTTTGGTGATTCTGAGTAAAAGGTACGCTACCCTCGCTGATACACTCTCGAACTGGACCACATTGTTTACGAGGGACCTGTGGACGATAAACCCGACACCACCCTGTGACAGTTGGTCGCCCTCCCGGAAATAGAGCAGGTTTCCGGATTTGAGGATCATGGTGTCCTCCCCCTCTCTTCGGACTTCACATAATCCTACAACATCCCATCGTAACCTGCTTAATTCTTCCTCCAGTTCAGCGAGCTTCTCGTCGGTCCGCAGTGTGCACGTGTTGTACGTTGCCTGCCAGGGCCAAGGGTCGTCGGGGTTGGTAGCCTGGCATCTGTCGGGGATTCTTAGCACCCCCTGCCCCGCCGTTACCGTGACCGCTACCAGAGTCCGGAATAGCGGGGCCGCCGGGGACTAGGGGCCGTGTTGTGGATGTATTGTTCATGGGGGGTTTTGCCGTAATCGCCACGCTTGGCAGGCGGGTTGGCGATCGCAGTGTGATGGTATAGTACGCGAAAAGATGCTGCTGCCCATCCTCCGGTGTTTCTAAATCCCTTAGTCGCTTCTTACGACACCCACGGGAAGAGATGGGTTGGTGCTATTCTAGGGCCACACCACAGGCCAGGCCTCTATTAATTACTACATAGAGTAGAGATTTAGAATTTAGAGGAAAAAGTTATCACAATATGTTTAAAAAGTCTATCTTAAAAGAACCACAGGCGCCACGGTTACAAACTAAACATTTCGTCTCGTCGTTCTGTGACTCATTCTTAGGTGCAGGCCGACTTTACCCAATCTACAATACCTATTAATAATATACGATTTCTTTTATTGTTATTTCAAAAATATTATGTTAAAAATTGCTATGCTAGTACATAATTTGTCATAAAACTTTAAAACAAATCTTCATACCTATTACATTTTCTATCCGTCCTTAGGTAAATGAGTTTAAAACCGCAGTAAATATTCAAAAATTAACTGAATGTTTACTGCGGTTTTAAAATCAGCTAAAAAAAGTAAAATAAAATGGGTTATAGTAAATTCGTCCCTAGAGTTAATTCGGTACTTAAAAATTTTCTGTAACTTCGTCCCTCGTTGTTGTTTTAATAGTAAATTCGGTATAGTGTTCCCTTATTTACCCCATCATGTGGGGTATTGCGTCGTTGAATAGGTGATTTACAAATATTTGCGGTTTGTGTAGCCTGATTCTCGATTCAGATTGCGTACCTACAATTAATAAATTGAATGTGAATAGAATACAAATAAAATGACAAATCTCTTTTAATTGATTTGGTTTAAGAGTTGTCTAGACTGGAAATGTTTCATATCCATACTTATTTATACTAATACCTATTATAAAGAGGAATTGTTTGTAATTTTGTGAGTTTGTTTAAGCTTATTTGTCTAACCTTAGGAACTACTGAAGCGATTTCAAAAGTTCTTGAACCAATAGAAAGCTACTTTATGCTCGACATTTACATAGGCTACAATTTATATGTGTACCCCCCGAGCGAAACCGATGCGGAGTGCTAGTGTATTCTAATTTTTATTCTTAAGGCGCTACCTAAGGCTAATCAGAGGGGGTGAGGGGCGGTACGTAAGCTCCGCCTTAAAGCAGACACAATAAAGTTACTTTTCGAATTTTCTATAATTTGTGTTTTTGCTAGCGAGTTTTCGTCAGGCTCTTAGGGTGATTATTTTAGAGGTTTTCTTTTAATTGTGTTAAAACACTAAATATATTTTAATGAATAAGCCGATATCGTTTTAAATAATTGTATCATTTATTTAATTCTTTAAAAAAATTCTACTGTTATCGCTTAAATTACGGTGATTTTCGACGATAAAGGAATTATGTATTTTTTTTTATCTAGTCTTATTTATTTTATTTGTAATTTGATTCAATATAATTCTAGTTAAGTATTTTTCTCTTTACGGGATATTTTTCCTGCTTCAGTAATTCTAACCTATGGTTCACACTTGACGCTTAAAGACAGTACGTTTTCGGAAAATCCTGATTGGGTATGTCCTTAAATTCCTTGAGAACCTTACAGCTTTCCTTTATTTATGAAAAGAAATTCATCAATTCAAGACAACACTTATTTACGTCGTGATCTTCGACCTACATCTTTGAACTTGAAGAATGAGCGAGGCTTTGAAGACAAGGGTTCATGTTTACGATCCAACCGGCAGAACATCTATCTCCTGACTCAGGAGCATCTATTTTGAAATTCATATGGTGAATATAGGGACAATTACCATATAACAAAAACATGCATCTTTTACAAATACTTTATAGTTGTGTTTTACCCACTTCCCTACTCTTCACAGTCTCACGACTCTTGGCTCTGTCTACACCGTAAAGAATAAAGACGCGATATTTCATCAGTATCTAAGACATGTACTTATATGTTGATGATAATGAATATGATTGTTTTCATACTATCGTGTGTTAATGATAAAATTAAAATGAATTTTATCTACAGACTTCTGCGAAGCAGTCACATTGGATAGGGACAGGACCAGGACTGACAATTGACAGCCAATGTCAATGCAAGGAATCTAATTATACCTCTCATATCAAAATTTGTTAAGCCGTTCAGGAATTTTGGTGGAATAAAGGTATTACATACATACATGAACCCTGAAAACATAACTCCTTTTTTGGTCGTGTGAAAAGCTAGTATGCAGGTTTCCTCACGATATCTTCCCCTTCACCGGCAGGAGGTAGGGATCAATGTCATCAATCAATCAATATCATAATTTAAGACAATCGCTATTATCTTTATGCTTATGATCCAGATTTAATATAACCAGTATTAAGTGAAAACGTGTTTAATCTGTGTTAATTAAAATGTGAAGTCAATTTTAACTTGACAAGGGTTGGCACCAGGTAAACAAAAGCAGCAATGTCGACTCCGATGCCGGATACCTAGTACATGCGAGGTAGAAAGGCTTTTTAGCTTTTCTACATTATCTCATACTTATACAATCCTATCAATTATACAGATATGACCATTTTATAACAGATTAAAAAAATAAGTAGCCAAAAATCTAATTATAACTATTCTTTCTTACATTAATATGATGTCATATTACAGTAAAACTATTAAACTTAAGGTTACAATCAGAATAAATATTTGAATCTGAAAGATACCTACTAGGTATTTTTTATTATATGATACCTACAATAATTAAATCGACTCAAAACTTATTTGAGTATAGTTTTGGGTTCATTCAGTGCTTCAATTAAGTTAATTTACGACCACCGAGAGAACGCCCGTTTCAGTACTTCTGCATTTAATTTCGCCCACTATAGTAAAACTGTAAAATTAATGAAATTAATGTATGCTGGGAATTGCGGAACAGGATTGCCTACTTGTCTAAAACTATGTTTATTAATTTTGTACTATATCTAAGTAAAATATTTTTGGACCTATAGGTATCTAATTTCTTATAATGATGTACTATAAAATTTGAACTTTTGAAGAATGACCTTTTTGGAAAAGTGGATATTAGTAAGTACGTATAAAAATACAGACTGACAAATTTTACTCAGCCAAATTTGTGAAATCCTCCTCAAACATCTTATTTATTTCTTGCGCACATAACACGCATACATACGTACACTCACGAATTTTCGCTCTTTTTTTAGAGTAAATCATAAAGCGAGCCTATAAAACTTTCATGTCGCTATTCATGTAAGCACCTTTACCAAATGGCTGTGGGAGATGCGAGACGGTCATAAAAATACGAATCGGGCCAGAGAAGCAAGATTCATGCCGTTGCGAGTTTGGTGAAATAAACACACTGTCTCTCTTACAGTCACTGAAAAGATGAGGTTTCTCATGCAAGACAAATATATATACTAGTGTTAGCTTATAAAATAAGGATTATTTTATAAGCTAACACTAGTTAGCTTACAATATAGGTATTTAATGTTTTACTATTACCACAGAATTAATATTAGTACTACGTACAGAAAGGAAACTTCCTGCCCCTGCCGCAATATGGCACCCCCCCGCTCCTTCCGCACTTCTCCCCCGTTCTTGTGTAACTGTAGGACGTTCGACTATGAAAACGCACACATTGACGTGTTACTGACGTGTTCACGGATATACAGTTTCATTTGTAGTAGTAGTAGGCATATTTGACGCGCCGTTTCTATGAAGCGCCCGCCCTGTGCTATTACTTAACTGCAACATAAATAATACATTTATATTAGACTACTGTTGCCCGCGGCTTCGCCCGCGTAAGTTTCGCTTAGATGAAAAATCTTTTCGTGTTTAAAACTGTAGTAACCTAAACTCCAGTACTCAAAATTTCAGCCATTTGGTTATCCCGTGTCCCGAGGGAATATATTAGGTACTCGTAGTACAGTCGCGGTGTTAAAATGAATCAAAAGAGATATTTCATTCAATAAACGATCTACATCTGCTCGTTATCTACAATTTCCCCTGTACCACCACTCCCACCCCGAGTCCCTCTTTGTTCTATCCTGTGTCCTGTCTATTTATACGTCAGTAGAAAATGCTCATCAGGTTGAACGATTTTTGCTAAGGCGCCACTTCCATATGTTATAGTGTAGCTGGTCTCTTGGAGCTTTTCATCAGATGTTCCAGATCTTCAATTTTTATACGTCAGCAGCAAATGCTCATCAGGTTGAACGACTTTTGTTAAGGCACCATTTCCATATTTCTTATAGTTTAACTGTTCTGTTTTGGTTCTTCATCAGGTGTTCCAGTTTTCAAAATCAATTATAGCCTAAATGTTGCCCAGGCTTAATAGCTATACAACAAAAAAAGTTTCATTCAAATCAGTTCAGTACTTTCGAAGATTAGCGTAATCATACATACAGACAGACAGACAGAAAGACAGACAGACAGACAGACAAGAAATTCCAAAAAAATTTTTTTGCTTCTTTATTATTCTTTTTAAGTGCCCCTCTATCCATTTCAGTCAAAAATATTAAATGTACAGACAAAATATTTTTACTGTTTTATTATATGTATAGATTTTTTTTTTTTATTAAAGATGGGTTTGCTCTTGACCACAATCTTGTCCGAGGATAGAGATGAGGTCTACGATGTGGCGAGCTTACCCAGAAGCAGCCTATTCACTCTGGTTTTGAAGAGAGGTTGTATGTGCTCGGGAACACAGACGCAGGCAGGAAGTTCCACTGCTTCGCTGTGCGCATTAAGAAAGAATAAGAAACTTTAAGAAAATAATGTTTTGTTTTGATTAAAACGGTCGCGTGTTCGTGGTCATCGATAACACTAGCATCATTGTTTCCCGTGGGGGGGGATTCGCACTTACGATCCAAATTACACAAGACAGATCCCAATGGAGAAGCACTATTGACGCCCTCTGCCCCACCTGGGGGCCTTTTAGTCAAGACATGATCCAAACTAAAATCTTTTATTTAAAAATTAAGGCACTTATTTCATGTCAACTCTTCAGAATATTATTAATATTATTATCTTAAAGTTTCAAATTCGAAACGACCACTGTGTTGAGAAGAAATGTTCAAATCGCCGGTTAGGGGTGTTCTGAGCGTATCGTCGCCTAGTTAGAAGTCATCTACTTAAATAAAATATACCTACATAAAAACCGGAGCATATACCTACCACTAGAAAATATACCAAGGTAGTTAGATACCTAAAATAATTTTAATCTCGATCCGACTACCTCCTATTGGCTTCACGAAAAAGCCTTTTGAATTCCATTCCAGCTTGCAAAAGCTAACTTAAAACTGAAATTCGTTCCGGCGGCGGCGGCTGCCATTTGTCTCAGTTCGGAACATGTGATAGCGAAATTTCTTTTATTCATAACCAAGAACGCATTTTGAATAATAAATGGTTCTAATTTTCCATATTAGTACCGGTAATCGTTTGTTTTGAAATATTTCATTGATTATGAAGTTGTAGATTAGAATATTTGACCTATTTGAAAAATATAACACTAAAACTTAAAAAAATTGTATCTGCTGCATGGTATTTTTTTTGCATTAGTTTTGTTATGTAAATCGTTATGCTATCTACTACTATAGTTTGGGTGAGATAAAAGAAATGCCTAAATTTATTTCGTAAGCAATTTGGAACAATTTTTACGATGAATATATTTCTGACTCGTATGAGTATTGACTATGACCATATTGACCTGTAGAAACCTGTAAAAACGTATGTTTCTACAGGTAGGTACATTGAAAGTACTTACGCGTATTCAGGGTACAAAAAACCGATTACCTACCAAACCCTTTACAAGATAACCACAGGACAAACAATTCAATAGGAATCCCTTTCATTGTGTATAACCTGATTTTAGTGCTCGATACTTACTGTTTTTTTATTTTCTTATCAAACTTTATCAATTAGTATCTATTTTAAAGGTGAAAATTTGTAGGAATGTATGTTTGTTTTGGAAAATATTCCGGTTATTTTGTTTTTTTTTTTTTTGGATGTTTGTAAGAAAAAAATCTATTTTAAAAAATGTTATTTTAGTGGTATTTAAGAGCTACTTTTATTTAGGATAAATAAAATGCTTATCTATTACACTAGGTATGTTCGAAGTTTTTGTCAAAATAAATAAAGCATAACAGATTTAAAAGTGGAAATCGCTAGTCTCTGCCTACCCCCACGGGAAAAAGGCGTTGTTCAAGCATACATGAACATACCATCGTGATGCTGAGTTGCAATCAGCGGGCAGTGACGGGCCAAAAATGCATACGTGCAACGCCAGCAATATTTTAGTTTAACACTATGTACGATGTATACGGATACTACGGTATATATGTTTAGACACACACACATGTAATTTAAATTAGTATAAGTACTCTGTAAATTTGTAAATAAATTCTCTTTGGTATTCAGACAATCGACGTGTTTAATTGTCTGGGATCTTGACGGATCCATACCTCCTACTACGGCTAACCTTTCGCCGTCAGTTTACTATCAGTCTTGTGAGTCTGTTTGACTGGTGGTAGGAAAATCCTGTCCAGTGCACATTGCACCCCGTGCACTAACCCTATATATTCCTTCCCACTTTCCGTCTAATACCTTAGGTCTCACGCGGTATTAGACTTCCTGCACTATTTATATACGTATCTATTATCAGTTTATGAATAGGGCTAGAGTGTTAGGTGCTAGGTTTGTGTGTTAGATACAGTCATCCCTTTAGTTATAATTTCATATACAGTTAGCTAGCTATTACAGCATAGAACACTACTACGCTTAACTAACAGTGACACTTTTATTCGCACCACACATACTTAACAGTCACACTAATAAATAGCTAGTTGATTGTACAGGCGTGTTAATATATATGTATGTATGTATGTAACTACCTATATAGATTTAAATGTATCTTTTGTCAATTTCATTTATAATGAAATAAATTAACAAATTGGTTTTATATGTTAAAAACAGTCTGCAATAATTAAATAGATACATAAAGCTTCAGTGGAAGTAAATTAATGGGTTTGTATGTAAGTATTGTTCAACTAGCTAACATCAAAATTATGATCTAAATTACTATTTATTAATTAGAACTTCGACGAAACCAATTTTCCCTAATCAATCCATCATTCGTAGGTGGCTTAATGTTATTGAATGATTTTACCAATATAACATAAATACCTTTCCTAAAGGTTTGGTTTTTAACTTAGGTATGTATTTTGTACCTACTCTGCTAGTTTAATTTGTTACTTATTTTACCAAATGTCATCAAAACTATAAAAGAAGTTTCAGTCAATGATACAACATTTTCCAATAAACTTAGTAGATATCGAAATATCGAGGTTAAGTTGAAATTGTGCGTGTGAATGAAAAAACACAGTCGTTTTTACATTATTTCCATATAACACTGGTGACGTTATTTTATGATTACCGTCATCTAGCGGTGGTATACCTACATTGTAATAAACTTAACAGCTTGAGTGTTGGTTTTCTTACGATGCTTTTCTTCAACGGAAGCAGAACGTGGTCAATGAAAATGACTGTCTGAATTTGAAGATAAATCTAACTCATGTGTTAGATTTATCTTCAAATTCAGAAATACAGTCCAAGTTAATACCTATAAATAATATCAATCGAACGTAGATTAAGTGTATGTAATCCAGACAAACCTACGTGGTTTTTAGGATGCATAAATTGTACCTACTTAATTGTTATTTTTTGAAAATAAATAAATAAAAAACCTATGACAACACATCGGCCCTTAAGACAATGAGATAAGGTTTAAAACTGAATACATTTGGTTGCTCAATTAACTCAATACTGCGCCATTTCGGACGTAATTTTGCCTAGCCGACAGAGCTACTATCGCTTCAACTAAAGTACTTAATAGTAAAGTAAAATAAAATCATCCTTAAAAATGCAACGGAATACATTCAAAGAGCATCGGGCAATGCCAAGTCTTTTCACATTTATCCATTAAGTCCAAGGACCCAATTTTCCCCCCTAGAGTTAATCTCGGCATAACAGGTCCATTAGGCAGACGCTGCCGCTGCTTTCGTAATGTTAATAGAATATTATAAGCTTCTAGTAAATTAGTCACTAGGAAAACATGTTAATAATAACACAATTTCGTTATGATTTTCTGTAAATAAGCTAAATACTTCCTTATATTTACTTACCTACAATAATTAGTATGAAAACAAATAACTTTATAGCCCACAAATACATATGAACTGTTATGGAAATGAAATATTGCTCAATATTTTGTTTAATTAACATGACCATGTTAATTCTAATGGCGCTTAAAATGGATACACTATAAGAGGATTAAAACATGATCCCTTGTCTCGCGGTAGATAAACGGGAAAATGTAAATACAAAGGCAAAGTTAAACCTGGTAATATTACAATTTTACCCATAGATTTTATTCAACATGTAGCTGTATATTTGTGTAGGTATCCAAGAGTCTGCCAATTTTAAGAATGTCATTTTTTAGATACTTTGTTTGGATACAAGTACTATTTCACAAAAATCCCAGTTTTATTTTAATAGACTTAAAAATGACAATTCTGTCATACTTTTTATTTATTTCTTAGAATATTTCCGGATTTAACTCAACATTTTATCGTTTCATCGAAATCTATTCAACATGTTAAACTGAAGAATTAATTATTTAAGTACCTACATTTTTACGATATGTCAAGAACATGTATATTAAAATATTGCACATTAAAACATGTTTTAATATTAATAAATCAAAATTAAGCGATAAATCTTGACGATATTATGATGTAGCTGTGTAGAGCGACGCTGTGCGCTGTAGGGAAGCCAGCCATCGGCAATGTTAACAACGCCTCATTCGTCAGTCTTTACGAAACTGCCCTATACGTCTTCATGAAAATAATTCCCGAAGAAATATTATGTAATACACGCAACAAACTTGTGGTAAGGGTGCGTGCAAAGAACTGACAAGAGGAAATTTCGTTAAACTCTGAACGTTAACATGTTGTCTAGATGCAATTATTAGAGTTATTCCCATCTGATCCACAAAATCTGATACCCTAGGGGATCCGTTTTATTTTAATTATTTTCTATGCGGTTCTGATCACCCGTCCAGGGGATCAGAATAAATAATTAAATATTGTATTCCGGTCGGATCCCCAAGCATATTTTTGGTACAGTCAGTAACAAAATATTGGACTCTCTTTCATCACTATCTGGTATAATGAATTGTCTGCTACCTTAAGGGTATAATCTTCATTAGAATTTTTTATATCTGGAAAGCAGCTCATTGGTAAAATTATTTACAATTTTATTTTGTGTTGTCTAATGCAAATATTTGATTATCTGTGATTGTTTATCCTAAACTAATATTGTTTGTTTGTTTGTTGGTTTGTTATCTCTTCACGCTGTATCTACTGAACCAATCTTCCTGAAATTTCGCATAAGGGAAGTATCTCTTCCGGTCTGATCGACTCCAAAATTTATTATTCCGGTGTTTGTAATATAACTGTTTGAAACGGAACGCGAGGGTTTCCCATTGGCGCCGCTACGCGCAGTCGGCGCTGGCGTCGCCCGCCCGGCCGGCGTCGGCAGGCGAGGCCGCCATCTTCAGTTCGCTTACGATAGCTAGCGCGTGAGGTCACGCCACTTGAAATAGCCGCGCCGGTCAGCCTTTTCTATTGTTCGGTTGGAACCGCATGGCGTAATGGATTCGCCATTGTGATTGTTGGTTAGTTTGAGTTATAATTGTGAGTTTCCTTTTGTTAAATAACTATTGAACTTTTGTGTTTGTGAAAAAACCTGTTATTGTGACCTTTTTCCTGTGAGATGTGACGCGTGGCTGGTCGCTCACATCTATCCGTCGCCGAGTGGAACTGTTGGAAGAAAGCAAGGTATTTTTTCTGGGGATTGAGATCTCATGGGGTAGGTTGGGTGATTTAGGGACCACCACCTCCTCCGAAGATACCCCAACTTGGATTAAGAAGTCAACTTGGTGAGTTTCATAATAAATTTAGTTAGGTAGTTATTAGTACATAGGGCCCGTAGCTCCCTATATAAGCTACGGTGGTAGCAGTCTGCGTATAGCTTAAGTTAGGTTCTAGTCGGACAAGCGTGGTGCCGCGTGGAGATTTTTTCCCGGTACTTATTTTTACCGGTGGGTTTTTTCCCGGTAAAGTTCCGGTACAGAATTCTTCCCGCCACTTCGTTTGTCCGGATTCTCTGCGCACATTTTCTGGTAGCAGAGCGTAGTTTATCTACCCTCTATTTGTTCGTTTGTAAAAAATAATTAATTGTTTGTAAAAATTATTAGATTTTTCTTAGTTTGTTTGTATAAGAATATTTGTAACCTTTTTTGTATTTGTTTGCGGTTTGTACCGTGCGTTCCGGGTTTGTGCCATTCTCATACCTACCGCGGTTCTTCGTGTAGTTGTTTGATTTTGTTGTTTTTTATTAACCTTTTGTTATTTTTTGTTTGTGACTTGACGCGATGGCGAAGGTCTCCAATGCTAGGGCGACACTCGCCAACGAATTGAGATGGTTTGTGACGGCCGGAGGACTCCTGTCCCGGAAGGACAGGGAGGGCGCCATACTGTTAAGAGCGGATCACCTCCACTCACGATTGATTAGCGCGGAAGCGGCCATGGTGGTGCTTACCGAAGCCGAACTTGCCCCGGAGGTCTACGCAGGTCACATGGCGGACATGGACCAGATCCTGAGTCTGCACGATGATATCGCGGAGGCGGCGACCGCAATAAGGGCGAGACAGGCTGGCGGACCAGCCCCTCGCACACCTGTTAGACAGGAAGGACCAGCGGTTACTGGTCGGCTCCCCACCCTTCAGCTGTCCCACTTTGGGGGTAGGATGGAGGAGTGGGTAGCATATAAAAATATGTTTGAGTCCCTGGTCGTAGCACGACAGGATTTGTCGAAGGCCCAGAAGATGGCCTACCTCCTCTCCACTCTTGAGGATGAAGCGCGGTCGCTCATCCAGCACCTCCGGGTGGAGGACGACCAGTACGACACGGCTTGGGAGTTATTGAACTCCCGCTATCAAAACTTACGTTTGTTAGCGGATGCGCACGCCGCACAGTTGATGGCCCTGCCCAAGGTGGCCAACAGGGCACAGTTGCGCCTGCAGTTGCTCACGCCCGTTACAGTGGCCTGTAACGCGCTCCGCACACTGGGGCTGCCGGTGGACCAATGGTCCTTTTTGCTGGTGCACATTGTATTGGGTAAATTACCCAATGACATCCGCTCGCGGTTTGAGCGCGAGAATGCGGAACGGGATAGCACCACCCTACCAACATTCACTGACTTAGTGAAGTTTTTGGAGTTTGAGGCACGGGCTGCTGAGAATACCATGACGGACTCAGCGCCATCCAGAGCGCCTGAACGTAGGCCCTTGGAACCCTCATGGAGAGGTAAGCCCCAACAGGGACGGCAACCGCCACCGCGTGGAGCTGGTGTGCGGGTTGCACACACGGCAGCAGTCGCGGGGGACGCGGACTGCCTGCAGTGTGGCCGGATGGGCCACAGCCTGCTGCAATGCAGGGACTGGCAGAGACTGCCAGTACAAGATCGGCGCCGCATGGCAAGGCGGCATGAACTTTGCTTCTACTGTTTGGGCAGTCACTATGCACGTGACTGTCCCAGGGCCATACCATGCAGTGCATGCCGTGGGCTGCACCACGTGATGCTCTGCATGAACCGGAGCGGGGATGGCCCCCGGTTGTTGAGGCAGGGGTCCCCTATGGGCGGGGGCGCTCCTGCGCGAAGCCCTCCACCATCGGACGGAGGACGCGGCTTCGCTCGTCGCACCCCCCCTCGGGAGGGGGGTCGCGTACCTGCGCGGGTCTTGGCGGACCGGGACCACGCGCCCCAAGGTCATGGCCAGTATGTAGCTGGCCAGGCCCCGGATAGGGCCCCCATGGGCGGGGGCCCTAGATCGGACGTGAGAGTGGGGACACCCCCCTCCACGCGGGTTACCACTACCCAACACATGCAGCCGCAGCGGTTTTCTCCGCCGCTGCACGAGTACCCACGGCTGGAGTACCACCCGCCGTACCATATGTATGGCCGGGCCGCGGGTTATGCCCCCCCTCAGGTAGGGATGTGCACTCGCCCGCCATACTATCCGGGTCAGTGGCGCCCCCTGGTTTGGAGAGAGTGGGGAGCCCGTAACTAGCTTGCTCCCTTGCTGGGACAGAGCCGCGGACGGTTCTGCTCCCTACCGCGGTGGTCCGCGTATGGGGTCGTGGGGGAGAAGCCATTAATTTGAGAGCTCTGTTGGACTCAGGGGCTCAAAGCAGTTTGGTTACCACTCGAGTGGCACACCAGTTAGGTTTAGTCGTGGAAGACTCGCCTGTGCCACTTCTTGGAGTTGGTGGCATACAAGTGAAGTGTCTGACGGGCCAGACACTTGTCACCTTTTCTTCGCTGAAGTCCTCCACAATGAGGATCACGACTTCGGCTATGGTAATGGATACCATTGCGGGTTGGCACCCCTCGACAGACATACCGCCGGGTGTGTTGTCTTTGGTTTCGGGTCTGGATTTGGCCGACCCCTTTGTCTTTCATCCCGGCCCAGTGGACTTGCTCCTGGGCTCGGACGTATTGGGTTGGATTTTGTTGGGTACCCAGAAAGCTCTGGGTTCGTCTTCACTGATGGCAGTGTCTACTATCTTTGGTTTCGCCCTGATGGGCCCTGTGTTTGATAATAGCACCGTGGAGGAGCCACCGGTCGTCGCATCAGCGTCCTTGGCCAAGACCATGCAAAGGTTTTGGGAGGTGGAGGAGCCACCTATGAGTTCCAGGATGGATCCGGAACACGCTGAGTGCGAAGCCCTTTTTCGATCGACCACGGAGAGGTTGCCCTCCGGTCGGTTTGTAACTAGGTTACCCTTTGTTGCCTCTCGTCCTAGCCTAGGGCAAAGTAGGGCGCTTGCGGAGAAACGACTGCTGTCCATGGAGCGACGCATGCAGCGTGACCACGTACTTCGCGATAAATATATTGAATTTATGCGCGAGTACGAGGATTTGGGTCACATGTCTCCGGCTCGAGTTGATTGGAGCTCAACTGAGCATTATTTCTTGCCCCACCACGCGGTGGTGAAGGCCTCAACAGGCAAATTGAGGACCGTCTTCGATGGGTCCGCACCCACTTCGAACGGGGTTTCGTTGAATCTGTGTTTGCATTCGGGTCCCAAATTGCATAGGGACATAATTGACATCATCTTGAACTTTAGAAGACATCAAGTGGTTTTTGGCGCGGACATCCGGATGATGTTCCGCCAGACAGTCATACATCCTGAGGACAGGCGATTCCAGTTGATACTCTGGCGTGAGCGCCCTGAGGATCCTGTGACGGTGTATGAACTCAACACAAACACGTATGGTTTGAAATCTAGTCCCTATATCGCCATCAGATCATTGCTTGAATTGGCAGAGCGGGAACGGATCCGCTTTCCCCGTGGGGCTTCCGTGCTGTCACGTGACTTGTATGTTGATGACGTGTGCACCGGAGCCCAAAGTATTGAGGAGGCCCTCCTACTGCGGGATGAATTGATCGAAATATTGAAGACAGGTGGCTACGAGCTACGTAAGTGGTTGTCCAATGAGCCTAGAGTTCTAGAAGGGATCCCGGAGGATCACCAACAGAACCCTCACCTGTTTGAGGATGTGGATGATCCCAACAGGATAGCGGTGCTGGGCATGCCGTACCAGCCGCTAACCGATATTTTCACATTCCAAGTGGACTTGGAAATACCAAAAGTCTGGACTAAAAGAACGGTGTTGTCCGTAATAGCTCGTATGTTTGATCCAAGCGGTTGGATCAGTCCAGTGATATTCTCTGCGAAGTGTCTTCTTCAGAGACTTTGGACTTTGGGCGTCTCGTGGGACGAGCCGCTGTTTGGCTCTCCATTGGATGATTGGCTCGAGTTGTTTTCATCGATTAAGGAAGTCAATCGGATTGCCTTGCCTCGTCGAATATTGCCACCCGGGAAATATCGAGCCAGCCTGCATGGCTTTTGTGACGCGTCGGAGCGAGGCTACGCCGCGTCAGTCTATATGCGGACAGTTGACGCCGATGGCCGGGTCAATGTCTCGCTTTTGTTAGGGAAGAGCAAGGTCGCCCCCATCAGGACTAGGCTGACTATTCCCAAGCTTGAGTTGAGTGGAGCTCACCTTCTCTCTAAATTGTTGCATCACGTTGCATGTGAGCTGGCGGCCACGGTCGAGATACGGGACATCTTCGCCTGGTCGGATAGCCAGGTCGCGCTTGCATGGTTGCGCGCGGCCCCACATACCTTGGAGGTTTTTGTGGGAAATCGGGTTTCCCAAATCCAGAATATCGGAATTGATATAACATGGCGACATGTGCCGGGAGAGCTTAACCCAGCGGACTGTGCTTCCCGAGGTTGTACGGCACCAGAATTGGTGTCACACCCGCTCTGGTGGGGCCCAGAGTGGCTGATGGGATCAGAAACTTCTTGGCCTGTCTGTCAGACAGATGTTACTTCTTTGAGTTTGACTGGGCTCCGTGTACATGCTGTAGTTGCTGAGACGACGTCGGAGCCGGATTGGCTACTTGCTCGGTATAGCAGCTTGGATAAGCTTCTGGGTGTTACCAGTTGGATTAAGCGTTTCATACATAATTGTAGAAACCCACAGGCAAAGCGGTTGGAGCCGATTGCAGGTGCAGAGGAGCGCCGGAGCGCATTGTTGCATTGGGTCCGTGTCGTGCAGACCGGACGGTTTGAGTCTGAGCTTCGTATCTTGCGCGACGGACGCGCTAAGTTGAAGGGCGCGGTCGCTCGTTTGAACCCGTACATCGACTCGGATGGGCTTCTTCGGGTTGGAGGCAGGCTCCGGAAGGCGGATCTTCCATATGAGACTCGCCATCCTCTGTTGTTGCCCAAGGGCGGACCCTTGGTGCAGCTTTTGGTGTCTGATCGACACATTCGTAACGCCCATGCTGGGTGCAATGCTTTGCTGGCTATTTTGCAACGCGAATTTTGGATTTTGTCTGCCCGAAGAGCAATCCGTAGTGTTCTGTTTCGATGTATTGCATGTTATAGGTTGAAGGCATCCACGATGCAACCACAGATGGGTGATTTGCCCGCTGATCGAATCCGACCTTCGAGACCGTTTGACGGCGTTGGAACCGATTTTGCCGGTCCCTTTTCGATCAAGGCTTCTCCCTTTCGTAATGCCCGTATTGTGAAGGGCTATTTGTGTGTATTTGTTTGTTTGGCCACCAAGGCTGTCCATTTGGAGGTGGTGTCGGCTCTGACTACGGAGGCCTTCGTCGCCGCGTTGGATCGCTTTGTTTCGCGTCGAGGTCTACCTTCCCTTATTAGGTCTGATAATGGCACAAACTATAAGGGAACTGTAAATTATCTTAAGGATGTTTCTGTGTTTATTGATAAAAATTGTACTAGTTTAAGTCAAATTGCTGCCCAAAGGGGAATAACCTGGAAGTTTAGTCCCCCAAGTTGCCCCCATTGGGGAGGGATTTTTGAAGCGGCTGTGAAATCCGCAAAGACCCACCTCCGCCGCATTATCGGAGAAACGGCTCTAACTTTTGAAGAGCTGGCCACAGTGTTTTGTAAAGTTGAGGCGGTCCTCAACTCTCGTCCTCTCTGTCCGCTATCTCCAGATCCAAATGACTTGGAAGCTCTCACCCCTGGTCATTTTTTGGTGGGAGGGCCTTTGAATGCCCTGCCCGAATACCCGTGGAAGGACGAACGCGTATATCGGTTGTCGCGTTTTCAAATGTTGCAGCAAATGAGCCAGGACTTTTGGCGTCGCTGGTCGCTTGAATATTTGCATTTGCTGCAGCAAAGAGTGAAGTGGACAGACAGGACTGAGCCTCCCAGGGAGGGTGATTTAGTATTGTTAAAAGAGGCAAATTTGCCCTCATTGCTTTGGCGACGAGCTCGCATATTACGTTTGATTCTTGGCGGAGATGGCACTCCGCGTGTGGCTGAGGTGGTGGTCGACGGTTCGATTTTAAGGAGAGGTGTGACCTCTCTCGCCCGCCTTCCCGTAGAGTAAGCTAGCGGTCTGCTTCTCAGACCGGGACGGGGGGTTGTTTGTAATATAACTGTTTGAAACGGAACGCGAGGGTTTCCCATTGGCGCCGCTACGCGCAGTCGGCGCTGGCGTCGCCCGCCCGGCCGGCGTCGGCAGGCGAGGCCGCCATCTTCAGTTCGCTTACGATAGCTAGCGCGTGAGGTCACGCCACTTGAAATAGCCGCGCCGGTCAGCCTTTTCTATTGTTCGGTTGGAACCGCATGGCGTAATGGATTCGCCATTGTGATTTGTGATTGTTGGTTAGTTTGAGTTATAATTGTGAGTTTCCTTTTGTTAAATAACTATTGAACTTTTGTGTTTGTGAAAAAACCTGTTATTGTGACCTTTTTACTGTGAGATGTGACGCGTGGCTGGTCGCTCACATCTATCCGTCGCCGAGTGGAACTGTTGGAAGAAAGCAAGGTATTTTTTCTGGGGATTGAGATCTCATGGGGTAGGTTGGGTGATTTAGGGACCACCACCTCCTCCGAAGACACCCCAACTTGGATTAAGAAGTCAACTTGGTGAGTTTCATAATAAATTTAGTTAGGTAGTTATTAGTACATAGGGCCCGTAGCTCCCTATATAAGCTACGGTGGTAGCAGTCTGCGTTTAGCTTAAGTTAGGTTCTAGTCGGACAAGCGTGGTGCCGCGTGGAGATTTTTTCCCGGTACTTATTTTTACCGGTGGGTTTTTTCCCGGTAAAGTTCCGGTACAGAATTCTTCCCGCCACTTCGTTTGTCCGGATTCTCTGCGCACATCCGGTCTGATCCACTACCTGTTTAGTACATTCAAGAAAAATAACAGTTGTCGCTAGGGAATCAAAATATTAGTTGAATATTTAAACCAAAATACCAAGTTTGCCAATAATTATTAATGAAACAGAAGATAAGTATCGTTAATCTTCTCCATAAGTTACAGAGTTCTCGCAACAAAGCCAAAGTGCTCATAACCAGAAGTTAGTTCCTGGCAGTCCCCCGGGAACTGAATCCTGAACGTCGGTTGCATTCCTAATAAGCAACTGCACGAAACTTGAAAAGCTTACTTCTTTTGTTTTCTAATTAGTTGCTTTAATAATATAGCCCTAGCAAAAACCTAAGAATATTATTCTTGTAAAGTACCATTATATGCATTAAAAATATATGTTGCAGATTATGTTATTCATGTTAGCTATTTTGATTAATTTTATTTAATGCTTTTGAAACATAGATTATTTTTTAATAGATGAAAGTGTAGTTGGAATGGGTTTGACATTGACAAGGTTTATTCTTTAACCATAATTATATTCCTGTCGAAAATATCACGTGAAATCATTTAAAACAAAACTAAAAAATGGTAAATCACAAAATTGGCCCCCTTTCGATCTAATAAGTTTACATACCATCTTATCAGCATATTGAACTAATAATCTTGAAAATTTAAGCTTTGCTAAAAAGATATCTAGGTGTGGCGCTACCGGGATCTTGTTCTATTGATCATGTCTACTCTTGAGCTAGTAGACTTTATAAATTATAACAAAGTAAACATTTTCAAAGACGGACCTTAATTATAGTTTATAATTAGGGGATGAAATGGATTTAAATAAATTTATTCATCTCGCGTTGCAAAGCTAGTAAAGTTCAGCCAAGTTTTATTAAAAACACTAGCCAAGATTTTCAACCTACTTCTTTTTGCTTTCTTTTTATGAAAAAATATTGCTAACTAGGTATCATTTACTTCAGCTCTTTTTGTGATCGTTGCACACAAGTTGAATAATTTATTTCCCGTTTAAACTGGTTATTACTGACTGAGTTACCTGATGCCACGATCAGTATAAACCACGTAACTCAAAGGAGTAGTGCCTGTAATCACACGCTTATCACTTGTCAGCATCACTTGCCACTTCTCAAAATAAAACAGGTCTTTTAATGATCGATTGACCTGGAAATCTGTTTCATAAGGAGAAAATACATAATTTTTACCTATTTTATATATTTTCACCAAAATTAGTTTGTGTAACAAGACGTAAATGAGTGAGCCACTAATTTACGTCTTGTTGCACAAACTAATTTTGGGATATTGTCACATTAAAATTACATTGTATCAGCGTTTACTATCAAATTCTGGAAATGGTAAAGTCGTCAAGGTCAAAGTCTGGAAATCACTTGTTTTTGTTCTGACAGTGACAGGGATTCGCCGAAATTAGTTAGAAACAGAAATTTATAATATACTGGCGTATTATAAGTCTATGGTTAGATAATAAATAAAATCATATCATGTACCTACTTTTACATATACGTTCGTTCAACTTTAGTTATAAGTAGGTATTGTAACATAGATTATATTATACAGGGCGTTAAATAATCTATAGTATTGTAGAACACACTGCAATTATGGGCATCCCAAGCCGTAACTTTGTCTATTTCTAAGCTAAACAGTCTTACACTAGAAATTGGCAATGTTTAAATTACGAGTAAGTACCTCAAATAACTGAAAAAAGATAAAATATTTTTTAAATAATAATAATAAATCAACAGCAACTAAAAACAGGCTAGAAACTAAAAATTATTATCAAATAACTGAATAGATTTACCAGTCAGACAAGAAATTCAATTAAATTACCTATCAAAACAGTTCATTTGTTTGGGAGCTATGACACCACTATAGATACCCTCATTTTGAGATTAGTCAAGTGACCGCTAACAGCAGCTTTCCCCAAAGTAATGTAAATAATGCTTTGAAAACGGTTAATCGGTTGTTGACTTTTCAAAACCCTTTTCTATGCAAACTTATTATATTAATCCACCCTGAAAATTTCAAGTTCAACTCAGCAACTTTTGAATTGATGGACGCCTGGGCCTATATCAAGGTTTTTAGTCCGAATAGAATTTTGTTCAAATTTTAACAAGGATAAATTTAGAACTAACGTACATCGCACCCGCATACTTTAGAACTAACGTACATAGACATTTCGTACTTAGACATTCCATAGCGGAGTCCATTTTTGACTAGTACGTATTAACTAATATTTAAGATTAAAATTGTACTCTATAAATTATCTGATTTCTTTTTTAACCAAACAGCAGATGTAAATTTGAATTTATGTATGATTTAAAATGATTTGATTCTACAAAATGTTATGTTTCTGTATATTTACAATCAAGTATGTATGAGCCGAATAATGTTCCCACCTCTTCAAAAATGAATTGACTCTTGTTGGGTCTCGAATTATAAATAAAATTATAATCTATCAATCGCGACTCGGATAGTCTAAAAATAATAAAATTTATACATGTCGTAACAATCTAATCCGTTAATTACTACAATAAAATTTTCGTGTTTAATAAACTGAATTAACCGGATTTTACGTTGTTCAAAATTAAATTATAAATTGCAATTATTCCGCTTCAAAAATGTGTGAAAATAGAATTTCCAGGAGATTATGAAATGAACCAATTAATATACAAGACGTCAGGAGCACTGTTCCGAGTAATAAATTTAGAATTTCAAAGATATTACCGGCCATTTTGTTCATTCATTTATCAGCACTACCTCCTAAATTTTCATGGCGATCTAATTAGACGGGAGGAAATGATTTTACTGAATTATATTTATATTTCACCTTTATCGCCTTCATTTTGCAAAATTACACGAGATCTAAAAAAAAATATTCGCAAAAACAAAATATTATATGTAAGTTCAATTGCATATCTGTAGATACTGCCGCAGAAAATATGTTATGATCAAAGATCTAGATCTTCTTAGCTCAAAATATCGTGTTATATACTGATGAAGTCAACACTCTGGGTCAAAACCCTTCTGCCCTAGTTATTGAAGGACTTATGTGTGTACGTCAACTGGGTTAGCAATAAAAGTAGCTCGATAAACAAGTCAAGGCGTGGAGTGTACATTTATATAATAATACATAAATATATATTTAAATAAATATAAAATCTTACTAATCTTATGAATGCGAAAAGGATAATGCTACTATTTGGGCTCAAAAACTAAAAGTGATTATGCCATATTTTAGATCTCGTTAGACGACACAAATTTCGAAATTCCTACTTGAGTCTATCCCCGGGGCATCTCTCTCAGCCTAAAGACGTCCACTGCTGGACAAAGGCCTCCCCCAAGGATTTTATCCATGGGGGGGTTTTGCCGTAATCGCCACGCTTGGCAGGCGGGTTGGCGATCGCAGTGTGATGGCATAGTACGCGGAAAGATGCTGCTGCCCATCCTCCGGTGTTTTAAATCCCTTAGTCGCCTCTTACGACACCCACGGGGAGAGATGGGTTGGTGCTATTCTAGGGCCACACCACAGGCCAGATCCTATATCTATCCCCGATCAGATCTATACAGATCTATCCCCGGGGCATAGGGCCTTAGATTTATAACACATTTTTTACGCAAAAATATATCTGAAAGTTTTTTCCTAAGTTACAGGTCTCATAGTAGTTTTCCTTCGCTGATACTTTTAAGCCTCAATCTTGTTTTTACTGTTAGTTGTAGTACTGTTGCGCTCTCTAAAATTAGACTAGACATGACCCAAGAAGACTGCCAAATAGGCAAATTAAGGAATCTTTGTTATTGAATATATTTTTTTTATTTTTACTTAATTAAATTGAAATTAGTAAAATAAGGAAGGATTGCTCAAAAATAAAATTTGGATAAAAATACTATTATTAAATTACTATCTATGAATGAATTTATATAATTTAATATTTTACTCTTATTATTCTGAAATTGTGCCTAATTATGAATTAAAAAAATATATTTATTATTTTTAAACCAAGTCTTATAAATAAAAAATAAATTATTATATACGGATAACGAACTAATGTTTACGGACAAATTACCCAGATTGAGCTAGCCTTAAAGAAAGTTCGAGACTTGTGTTATATTGTGTTACGTTACATATAAATAAAATAGAGTAATGTAAACTACTGCCATATGATGTTCATCTTTTAACGGTTTTTTTTTCTACTTATCTCTACCGTCAATAGTTCCATCCTGCTGCTGAAATAAACTAAATGAATTCGGCTATTATCTAATTAAAAGCAACATATTATTATAATTAGAAGAAAATAACGGTCTTATTAAATACAGAAATTATATATGATGAAAAAACTCCATGTGAGCACGCTCTTCGAAGAATCATAATCTAATTTACATTTCTATATTTACTAAGAGAACTAAAATAACAAAAATAATATAGAAAATAAAATAATTCAATTGTACCGCCTCTTGAGTGTGATTCTTTAAAAAAATGATTGTCCTCAAAAGTAAAATAATTGTTTACTTTAGGATCTCAGTAATTGTGAAATAACCTTATATAAAGACTTGTCACTATAACTCACAGACAAGCGACATTTTGATGTATTTTTTAGTTAAATTAATTTCTTAATTTGTATGGAATCTGAGGTGTAGCGTGCTGGCATTTTGCCAGTGAGTCAGAAATGCTTTATATTTAGAGTTCAAGAGAAATAAACTTAATTAATAACTAAGCTTATTACCACATGATATTTAAGAAACCAATGAACATTATAATATTCTTCTCGTACTCCTTTAATCAGATAACAGTCCACTGCAAATTGGAGGCGGTAGTAACCTTAGCTTTAAGTAATTTCCTGACGTCAACTGACTAATCTAGTTTATTCATTTAAAAGTGCTATTTTTAAGCCAAGTTAAATAAAAAACAGCTTTAAGCAGTTAAATAAACAACAACTTTGACGTTGACAGATACTTAAAAACTTGTATTAATTTCGGCAAAAATGCAGAGTATGGACGTTGAAAAACGGCAACGTGTGCGTGTGCACACGTTGCCGTTTTTCAACTGTGCACTGTGTACTGTGTAGTGCTGGATGCCTTTAGGACCATTAGGAAACCTGCACAGTATGCAGGATGTGGCGGTCTATGAAAGAGTCAGATTGGTCTATAAACTCGGCACAAGTAGGATTTGAACTCGTTCCGAAAAATATAAATATAAAGTTTATGTATGTCTAGCGCAGCATCCCAAGCAACAGTCAGCACCAGCAGATTTAAGAGCAATTTTTCACTTGCACGGTTCATATAAAGTGCAGAGTCGCTTGCGTTTAGCCGGAGGTTTTCATAAATTATAGTGGATGAAACAACACAAATTTCCCTGAGTTTTGCATTGCTTATTGTTGTACGAATTGCTATCTATCTAAGCTAGAAATATACTGGGTAGGGAAGAATTTAAGTATACAGAAAAAAAAGTAATGCTGTCGTCGTATATCATATTTTTCAGAAAAACGCAGTTTGCCAAGTATTTTAATAATTCAAAATATATAAAAAAAATCTTTGATCATTGGCCACGATTGGATCATTAAATATGCATGTATGGCGTTGAAAGCCGTTGCGTTGAAAATTTTTAATCAATTTCATCGATTTATAATTCCGTCAAATCCTTATTCCTGCTACGCTACGTAAAAAGCTAAATTTTTCTTTTCAAGCTACCTTTTCGTAGTTGTAGGCTGCATATGTGATTCATTCAAAGCGAAAAATCGAAACGGCCTGTTCGTGTCCAATTTGCTGAAAAATACGTGGTCAAAGAACATTTTATTTCATTCAAAGTTGTTTGTTTTATTCAAAAGTAGTCATGAAAGGCAACAGAGATAACATTTCAGTGAATATAGAGCTTTATTTATGGTAAAGAGCAAAGAACTCGTGCCATGGGCGAAATGAGTAAACACAAAATAATTATATTACAGAGTTGAGAAGAGCTAGCTTGTGTCAACTTCTATCAACTCTAAAATTGATCACTTAATTAGCCCGGTGTTATTATTCAGTTAATTTCATAAGCATGTTTGTAAAAATAGAGTATACAATATGAATATGAGGTCACAATCAAGAAGTATACCTACTTATTTTCTGTGAATGGCACAGTTGTGCCATTCACAGAAAATAAGTAGGTATACTACGTTACGTTTTTAGTTAAATATCCGAGTAGTTAGTTAACTACTCGGATATTTAACTAAAAACGTAACGTAGATAACGTATTCAACAAATACAAAATAATATTTGTCGTTTAAAATTAAAAAGAAAGTTTTTTTATTAATATCTAGGTATCAGTGGGCTCATCATGGTAGGAATACGTGTACTTCGCGATAGTTTGATTTCACTTTTAGAATCATCCAGCCAAGGCTCGACAAAAGTTAGAACTAGAAAAACCTATTTAGTTTTAAATTAATTATCTTTAAATAAATAAAACAATAAAAACTAAGTTCTGTTGATTTATTTTCGGTAATATTAATAATTTCCGCAAGTTACTCTTCTGAAACTCTTTATTCTGGTGATAAAAACCTCGGTTTTGGTAAGGTGCTCAAAGCCACTCATGCTGGCTGATATGGGACGTGTCCTGAATATCGCGCGACATCACAATACGCGTTCTCTATGCTGGTCGTTTTTGTGCCCAAATGGAATGGCTGCTGCGTTTCAGAGGAATTTGTTTCAAAAAAGTGTATAGGAAATAGCTTTTCTCGAATAATGCAATGCAACTTTCATTGAATAATGCAATTTAAGGTGCCTAATAATCGATTTCACGTAATTTCTACGGAAACCTACCTTGACTATCGCGATTTGATTGCCCAAAATTTTATTTCATACTGTTAAATCTGTAGCTACTACACTATAGGCCACTGCTAGCTAGGTATATATAGAGGAGAACAAAGTAAACACGTATTGCTCGTAGCCGATTTATTTCCAGACTGGCTGGACGAAATCATATACATACCCACACTATTTATTATAGCGGTACCTCCTAAACACATACATTACACCTCCCCACTTAATCTATACCTTAACATTAAATCCAAAAAATATATATTATACATATATTTTAATGTTTACAAATACAACATGCTCAATATATAAAAGATAATCTATACAAGGATACAAGATAAAATAAAACTTTTTTCCAAAAAAAATGAACCGACTTCCATCATAAAACTTAAAATCATGAAATAACAATAAAGAAAAATGTATACGCATACTACCTACTGAATGAGGTGAAGTCGGTGCCAAGTGCAGGAGTAAGAATGTAATTGCTCAGCTAGGCATTTTTATACATGATTCTAATGTTAATTTAGATTATTTAATTTTTAATTTGGCACCGACTTCACCTCATTCAGTAGGTAGTATGCGTATACATTTTTCTTTATTGTTATTTCATGATTTTAAGTTTTATGATGGAAGTCGGTTCATTTTTTTTGGAAAAAAGTTTTATTTTATCATTTTTAGTGCTTCTACACCAATTTTCTTTAATAAAAACTAAAACTTTTCTTTCACTGGCCGAAAATCAAGAATTAAGAATTTGAAATATTTGTTATGCCAGTTTGATTTGAAATGTCAGAACATGTCAAATTGTCTATAATTTTTGGCACATAAATAGACCAAGAGCCTGTGATGACCAAACCTTCCTTATTTTCAAATTGCTGAATGTTTTTCTGCGTGGTATATACGGGTAAAAAATATTATCGACTAGGTATGAAATTTGGATCTTAGTTGCTTATGCAGGTAATATTTTATAGCAAGGATGATTTTTATAGGTATAAAAAGCACCTTTGGGGCCTCCCAAAGTAACACTAAATTCAGTTTTTATAATAAAACAAATATAACTATAATTTAGTAAAGTTACAATGTCTAGCAGGGGTTTATATCTGCACCAATTGCCTGATAATGGATGGCGTGATTCCTAATATTATTAGGAATAAAATCTTTAAAAAACTTTACTATGAGGAATTGAGCTACCACTTTAAATGTTATTGCTACAAATAATCTGCCTTAGTAATCATGATCCAACTTTTATAGTCGCTAATCCCTATTTCTATGTTGGGGACGTACACAGAAAATTTTGAGTTTTAATAAAATAAGGAAGGGCATGCTGTCGCGGGCTTTTGCTCTATAATGCAATGTTGGTATTTTTATATTTTGTTAGGTATCTTTAAAATTACCGAACAGATTCTGACGTGGTTAAAATGGGACCAACTTGGGAATACACCATTACGAATAAAACAACAATTTTGGAAATCAGTCCACAATTGGCGGAGAAATCGGCGAACATACATAAAAAAAAAACATATATACATCGAAACATATAACCTCCTCCTTTTTTGGGAAGTCGGTTGATAAAGATAACAATCAGTAATCTATTCCGTATCTCATTGCTGGTTTGGTTACACGTTTGGAACGGTTCGGCTCCGGGGATGCACGAGTGGAGGGACCCGGTACCAATAGGTTATCCTTTACCTGTTCAACAGTCAAACTTTTATCTTTAGAGTGCTCGACTACAGAGCCCTTATCCTCCCTATTGATACTTGGTTCCTCGTGCTCTCTATTAGTGTCGTTACCAGACGGCGCGACGACTTCCTCATCCGGCTCCGGCCGTGGACACTCCGCTACAGAATATCGGGATTTGCGCCTTATTTGATCAATGTGCCTATGAAACTGTTGACCGTTACCATTTTCTATCACATACCTCCTAGACCCTTCACTTGCTACTACAGTACCATTTAACCATTTATCCCTGCCACTAAACCCTCTAGCTAACACTGCTTCTCCCGGCTGTAGTGCGCGAGGTGTTCCACCCGCGTCCAGCACCTGCCGCGCCTGCGTGTCGTGCACCCGGTCCGAGCGGGCGCGCTCGCCCCGCAGCATATCCAGCCGCGATCGTAACACTCGACGCTGTAGCAACATGGCCGGGGTCTCGCCAGTGGTACTATGCACGCTATTACGGTATGCTAACAGGAATGTTTGGAGTGCCGCATCCACATCGACTGAGTCCCTAACTGCTTTCTTTATAGCTCGTTTGCACAGTTTCACTGCGTTCTCCGCAGCTCCATTCGACGATGGGTGATAGACTGGCGAAAAAAATTGACGAATACCATTTTTTGTTAAAAAGTCCTTCAACTCCACGCTAGTGAAAGGAGGTCCCTGGTCTGATACTACCTCCGTAGGTAACCCAAAACGTGCGAAAGTGGCCCTCATAACTTTAATGACAGATGCTGCATTTGTCTTAGCCATTTCGAAAATTTCTATCCATTTCGTACTGGAGTCAATTAATACGAAAAACATTTTTCCGTCTAGGCGGAGAGCGTGCTGGTGCTTGTGCCTCGGCTGCACACGTAGCACAGAGCTGACACTCGGCTTCCACGTCGGCGTCTATACAAAACCACCACCATACAAAACTCCGGGCTAACGACTTAGTTTTTACCATACCCAAATGGCCCGTGTGTAATTGCTTTAATATTAACTTGCGCAAAGTTAACGGAATTATTATTCTATAGCCCCACATTAAACAACCGCGATCTAGATACAACTCATTCCGTTTACTGTAATAAGATTTGAATTCATCTTCTGTACAAGACAACGGCCAACCAGATTGCACGTATAACAAAATTTTACTCAGTACCGTATCCTTATTAGTCGCTTTTCTGACGTCCTCGTTTGTTACGGGTAGGAACGGCTCCACGAAATTTAAATAAGTCACCTCTTTAGTTTCCTGGTTACTTTTAGAACCGGTTTGCGGTAGCCGCGACAATGCGTCCGCACAATTTTTATGTGACGATACGTACTCGATTTCATAATTGTATCCCGACAATAGCACCGCCCACCTTTGCAAACGTGATGCTGCCATTATCGGAATGCCTGTTTTATTACCAAAAATGTAAGTTAATGGTTTATGGTCTGTTCTCAATACGAACCGCCGGCCATAAAGATATTGATGAAATTTTCTGATTCCATATATTATACCTAAAGCTTCCCTATCTATCTGTGAGTAGGCTCGCTCAGCCGCCGTTAGCGACCGCGACGCATACGCGATGGGCCGCTCGCCGTCGGGCGTGTCGTGCGAGATGACGGCTCCCACGCCGACGCCGCTCGCGTCTGCCGTCAGTATCAGCGGTAACTCCGCGGAATAATGCACCAATACTTCACTTGAACTCACACGTTCTTTAATAATATTGAAAGCAGTCTCACATTCATCACTCCATATATATTTTACATTCGCTCTTAGTAAACTGTACAATGGTGATAATATTGTACTAACGTTTTTGATGAATTTAGCATAATACATTACCATACCTAAAAATGATCTAACTTCAGATACTGTAGTTGGAGATGGTGTGTTTAATATTGCCTCGACTTTATCTGGACAAGTTTCTATACCTTTTTTACTTATTACATGACCTAAATAAACAATAGATTCTTGGAAAAATGCACATTTCTCTTTTTTTACTCTAAGACCGCTACGTTTTAATCTTTCAAAAACTTTGTGCAAATTATCCATATGCTGGCAATTATTTAGACCCGTAATTATAATATCGTCCAAAAATACCCCTACATGAGGCAAATCTGCAAACAATTGTTCCAAACGTTTTTGGAAAATCCCAGGGCTAGAAGATAGGCCAAATACTAAACGATTGTACATGTAAAGACCTTTGTGCGTGTTCACCACCGTGTATTTCTTACTTTCGTCCAGCTCAAATTGAGCGTACGCCTGAGAAAGGTCAATTTTGCTAAATTTTTCGCCACCGTGCAAACGAGCTAACAGATCTTCTACGCGGGGAAGCGGGTAACGGTCAATCTCGATTACCTTGTTCAATGTTAATTTGTAGTCAGCGCAAATCCGAATATTACCGTCCTTCTTCATGACCGGCACTATCGGCGTGGCCCAGTCCGAGCGGTCCACGGGAGTGAGGACGCCGTCGCTTACCATCTGCGCGAGCGCGCGCTCCACGGGCTCGCGCAGCGCGTACGCCAGCGGCCGCGCGCGCATAAATACCGGCCGCGCATCCGCGCGCACGTGAATGCTCACCGTGCCGCCCGTGAACCGTCCCAAACCGTCAGCAAAAACCTCAGAGTATCTGGAACTAAAGTTAGACAAATTAAAACTTTCATTCGTTACATTGTTTACTGCAATTCCTAGTTGAGGTAATTTTAAATTTAATTCCAATAACCACTGCCTGCCTAATAACGCCGTCTTAGCATCATGAACTACGTACAAATCCAGATATTTTTCCATCGCGCCGTATTTAACTAACGGTCTTATTAATCCCGCCGGCCTTACAAGTTCCCCCGTGTAATATCTTAAGACTAATTTACAATCTTGAAGCTCCAAATTATTTAAATATTTACTGTAAAACTCATGGCTTATACACGACACTGCACTGCCAGTGTCGCATTCCATATTGATACACCTTCCCTGTACCTTTAATGTTACTACAAATGGTTTACATAAATCTAATGCTATTTGATTTATTTCGATCGTCATTACCTCGTCACTGCCTTCACTATCTATGGCCCCGTCTTCCGCCACCACCGTCGTCGCGTCGACGTTGTGATGTCCTCTCATGTTAGGGCATACGCGACGCAAGTGCCCTTGCTGATTACACACTCTGCACACGTAGCTTGCGAACTTGCACTGTGCCTGGTCGTGCTGTCCGCCACAAGCCCGACATCGAGACGCTAGCTGCCCGCGAGCTGCCCTCGCTGTTGTCGCCGGCCCCGCGCGCACAGCCGCCACTCCCGAGCCGGTTCGCGCCATCGCGGTGGGACGGTACCGCGCCGCGGTCGCCGCCGAGCCGGAGCGCGCAGCCGCCGCTCCCGAACGCCACGCAGCCACCGTTTGGCACGTCATGACCCCCGCTCCCGCACTCGTCGCCTCCACATGACTATCCACGGCTGCTGCATTCTTTTCGGCTGCCTCCATACTGACAGCTAGTCGATATGCCTTTGCGAAGTCAAGCTTGTCTTCTTGAAACAATCGTTGACGAATCACTTCACACTGAATACCGCACACCAATTGATCTCTCAGACTATCCTCTAGCCAGCTCCCAAATTCACATGTCTTTGATAATTTCTTTAACGCCGCCACGTAATCCGCCATTGTTTCTCCGCTCAACTGTTTCCTCTGTCTAAACTTATACCGTTCCGCGAGGATACTAGGTTTAGGCTGCAGATGTCGTTCTAATACTTTTGTCAATTCCTCAAATGTCTTCGATGACGGCTTATCCGGCGTACACAAATCTACCAACAGCCCATAGCACTCTAATCCAATTACTGTGATTAATGTCGGTACTTTTAGTTCGTTGGATATTTTATTCACTAAGAAATATTGTTCAAGACGTTCCACGTATAACCGCCAATTGTCCGACCGCACATTGAATTCCGCTATTTTGCCAACAGACATTTTACTAAATGTTTATGAACTTCACGTAGGTCAGAAAATTCGTCGCCACTGTTAAATCTGTAGCTACTACACTATAGGCCACTGCTAGCTAGGTATATATAGAGGAGAACAAAGTAAACACGTATTGCTCGTAGCCGATTTATTTCCAGACTGGCTGGACGAAATCATATACATACCCACACTATTTATTATAGCGGTACCTCCTAAACACATACATTACACATACTATGAGTAATTTAAATATGCTAGCTTTAGAATTGGCTGTAAATCTATATCCATATCAAGTACAAATATATATATTCATTCATTGGAGTCTATGATCTAAAAATTGTTCATTTTCAATACCACTAGAAATGTTGCTGTTTTTGTAATCATCAAGTAGGTATATTGATTTATTTTTTATTTTGTTTATTAAGCAAACACAAAAGTTAACGATCACATACAATTCAGTAACAATTTCAACATAATAAAGGTATTGATTAAATGTTTCAATTATAATTATTTCGATGTTGTCAAGTGCAAATTAACACCGAACAGATACACGTTCGCGCACGCCGCAATGGCCAGTGCAAATGACGTTAATTGCTTCCAATGCTTTCGAAGCTCTCGACACTGTAGCTTATTTACCTACAACACGAATTTTATCGTTCCGCTCCAAATACTCACCTTTTGTGGAGTAAATTATTCCAGTTTCACACACATATCTAGGTACTGCCAAATAATAAAACAATAAAATATGACCATACTCTTTTATTTCCTGATTGAAACACTATAATGTTAATTTTCTGCAATTCTGAATAAAGTAGACGAATAGTAAACTAGAATAGTAGGTATTGAAACAAATCGAAAACTCGCGCTCGAACGCGAGTTAGCACCTTGCTATATTATTTTTTGACATTCAAAAGTACCTACTTTTAGAGATACTGAGTATTTATAGTTAAAAAGCTACTATAACTTTCTAATTTACCTACATCAAACAAACATTTGATTCAATACCGAAGCATTCTAAATTTACTTTTTGGATCGATATCAAATCTATCGTTAGTTGTAGATATGGTATTTTCAATCAACTGGTCCCAAGTGGAACGTTGGATTGCGAATACACACTGTGTATTACACAGTTGTAAAATGTAGTGTTGGCAATATTTTTTTACTTATAGCGTTAAAATTTGTATATTTCCAAATCTGTAATAGATATCTATAAACATTCCTCTTTATTTTTGTACAATAATTGAAAAAGATAATTATAAAATTACTTGTTCACTATGATCTACCAACGAATAGCTAACATTATTACCTAATCTAAGAAACTAAAGACTAAATTCCAGGAAATCTTACAAGAGCGAAGCTTCGAGCAAAGAAATAAAGTTTTCCAATAAGCTGAATTATTTCACCGATATCTGATTAAATGAAAAAACAATACTAAGGGATGGATTCGCAGGTTTCCCTTAGGGTAAGTACGAGTATCAGTAAAATAAAAAAAAAATCCTATTTTCTAATAATATTTCTGCAAGAAAAATACCTATAAAAATTAAGTTTTGATAATCATAAAAACTTTTATAACGGTATGCAAATGATTTTAACTTTTAATAGCCACAACCTCCTGCGGCGTCCGCAATCTTCGGTTATTTTATCAGAGTAACTTCATTTATTTTAAACTGGCTTTTGCCCGCGGCTTCACCCGCGTGAATTTTCCTCGAGAACAGTTCAATGTCCTTCTCAGTACTTCTAACTATGTGTAACAAATATATTGCTTTAACTACTGAATATTGCTGGCAAGAATTGGATTGCGATGGCCCAGAATAGAGAAGCTTGGCGTATACAGAGGGATGCTTAATTATACTCAGCAGTGGGTAGCAGAAAGCTGACGATGATGAAGACATAACAAACAAACAAACAAATAAATAAGCAAACTCACTTTCGCATTTATAATATTAGTTAGGATTAGGATATAAATTAAAGTTAGTACCTAATTAGTCTTTTTTTTAATTAAACTAAACCAAGAACTAATGAACTATTCTTGAAATGTAAATATTTTCGAGTCAACTCTGTATGTGCTATGTCAAGTTATATGTAAGTAAACTCACGTTTACTGAAATCCATACCTCTTCATTTTAATATTGACAAGATTTTCTCATCAAAGAGAATTGGGACGCGATCGGCCCAAAAAAAAATTCAATTTCTGTGCGTGAGGCCATTCACAAAAACCTTGTATTCAAGAGTAAACACGCTTTGCGAATAAACAGTATTTATGTCACGAAATATGAAAAAATATGTATTACGACCAGATTGACTTCTTATAAAATCCTGTTGAGGAGCGAGAAGCTGTTGCTGTAAAGCCGCTATGAATATTTTTATTTTACAATATACTTTACTGAGAAAACGTATAACAAAGACCTTTGTTTTATTTTACAAAGAAAACGTCAACGAATCTATAATAAGGAGCCATATAACGAAATTTATTTTTAGTTTTATTGCAGATATTTCTACTTTATTTATTTAAAAATTTTAATAAAGCATCATTAGTTCAAAATTCGCGGATAACAGAAAATTCAATAAATGCTAGAACATATTAATGCTCTTTCAGTGCTCAAAAGCTGCCAGATTCTGGATTTAAATGCTCAGAATATCCTGCAGTTGAAATAAATTAAATGCACAAGTTATTTCATTTATTATATTGTATAATAATACATGTAGGTATATTATACGTGCTAGAAATCTGTTCATTTCGGTGGTATGAGATGGTGAGGATGATGATCTTGGTTACATATCACGCTTCTGGTAACATTCAAATTTATTCACACATCACAATCCACTATATGAATCACTAGGACCTTTTATATAGTGGATTGTGATGTGTGAATAAATTTGAATGTTACCAGAAGCGTGAAATGTAACCCAGATCATCATCCTCACCATCTTATACCACCGAAATGAACAGATTTCCAGCACGTATAACTGTTGTAATGACAAAACTACAAAGGTTTTATTCATCTTTAGTAGTAACTATATATCTTAGAGAACTCTTACTTCAAGAATAATGGACGCAATTAACCTTTCTGAGTAGAATTTCAATTTTAACTCGGTGAAATACCCCGGTAGCAAGGAGACCGAAACGCATAATTGCATAGCTGGACTGTGACTGTTTCTAAGCTTAGTCAAACTATTCGTCACGCGACCATTTTATACGACTACAAACTATGTTTCGCAAATAGTTTCCATCACGGGGATATATGGCGAAAGTTTCAGTGAGATATTGGTTGTTAAGTTTAATTTTAACACACATAGCGGCAACGCTAAGCGACGATGTGTTAAGTTTTACCCAATTTTGAAAAGGAAGTGTTCAAATGTGAGTTCATGTACGTATTTTATTTGTTTTTTCGTAAATAGAAAATTTAACTGGCTTTGAAGCGGTTTAGTTGAAACAATTTAAAGTCTTATATTTCCACTAAATGCACCTACAGTATTACTCGTACTTGTTATATTACTCTGCAAATCAACTTTCAGTAATATTTACAAAAATCAAACTATTTCAAAAAGAAAGTCTAAAGAGGAACGATAAGCTCTAGTCAAGTAGTATTCAACTAAATATTGCAGCAAAAATATTTTCCGCTTTAGAGCAAATAAATTGAAAATATCGATGCAATAAATATGAAAGCCAAACAGTACCATTGAAATGAGCATATTGCACATTTAGTCAATTAACAACTGGTGGAATTCATCTTATTTGGGTGTATTTTCATAGTTAAATTATTAAATTGCATTATTTTGATTGAAATTTAAAAGTGAGGAGGTTTTCATTACCTATGTCTGAATCTTATGATAAAATACTTTTTCTATCTTTTGGCAAAGCTTTTGGTGAAGAATGGTGAAAAACGTTACTTGAGATTATAAGAAGAAGATATCTGTCTCGCTTTTTTTTCATAAACGTCACCGTTCAACAAAATGTCAAACAATTGCCTTAAAGCATCAAATCTTACTATTTAACATTTCCCTAATAAAACTGCTAGATAGAATACCTACCTAGATGATTTTATATTTCAAATGTTTGCGCTAAATGCCCAATATCCTGATGCTTTCAGCTTCCGGGGTCGATCCAATAGTGCGGCTCTTGAAAATTATATCACGGGATTTATAGGTCAGAGGTAATGTATCCTGACCGGGTATTCATTATTTACGAGAGCAGTTTTACTTTCACTGAATCCCAAAACATTGCACATGTACTTAGATTAGGGTTGTGAAATTGCACTTGTTCTGTTTGGTAGTAATTTTTAGCTTGTATCTTTTTTTACGAAGGTATTTTTATATGTGACGTTAATAATAAATATTTTTTTACTAGCTACGCCCCGGGGTTCCGCTTCCGTGGAAATTTCGGGATTAAGAATATTTTAAGTGATATTTTTTTCATGTACCTATCTAATATTCTACCATTTAGTAGATTTTGCGTGATTGAGTAATACACGTATACATATCCTCACACTGAGACATACGAACATTCGCGTACCTACTATGCTTTTGCGTTTAGAATATATGTGAAAAAATCCGATATCATTGGTGATCGCAAAATTAGGAAGTTCCTTTTCTTTACCTTACTGCTAATAATATATTACATAACTTAGTAACAGCAATAATAAACAAAGTATTAATATTAGAATCAGTCCAAAGCTAAGGTTTAAATAAAATTTAAATAAAAACATAAAATGAAAAGTGATTTGACAACCCTAACATAGCACTTGAAAACAAGATCTCAACTTCCTCTTTAATAATGAATATACGCCCTGTTGTATCCCATTGGTTGGCCAGGGCCGAGAAACTGTTATCGTCCATTTGATGACACTATTGAGGGTAGATTTCTTTTAATTCCCCTTCTTCTTCGGTCGGGATTCCATTTCGGCTGATTAAATATTGACACTGATTAGTTTCCATCTTACTTTGTGTTACTACAGGACCCTTTTGTTTTAGACTATGTTTTATCTGAATTATTTATTCTTAACTAGCTGTTGCCCGCGACATCGTCCGCGTAACTCATGCCTTGACTTCATTCAAATGACGATAACTTTTTTTTAAATGAACCGATTTTGATGAAACAAACTGTAAATGTTTTGCTGAGTTAAATCAAAGCAATTGGTGAAAGTTTTAAGTAAATAAAAAACATTTAATCATAAGACACACACATAGCAATATTATTAAGTAAATCGGTTCAGTACTTTCGGAGATTAGCGTGATCACAGACAAAAAATTAAATAAAAAATTTTTTGCTTTCTATTATTCTTTTTAAGTGTCAAAACCAAAAAAAAATTCTTAGCTTTTGTTAAAGCGGGCTGAATCTTTCTCGCGTGTGTGAACCAAAGAGGAAATTAAATACGAAAAGAATGTGAAAAGGAAATCAAGGGCAGTATTTCTCAAAAAAGAGGCGCGTTAAGGCGTTTTCTTTTTAGGTATTTATGTCACATTTGACAAATTAAAGATCCCGAATTCGTACGAAATTAACTTGTACAGCACATAATATCTCGATGTGTACGGCCAACACGGCGGTATATCAATTTGCTCTATGTAATTTATTGCAAATTCAAAGTTACACGAAATCATAGATACACTGGAGCAGGAAATATAATACGTCATTTTCACCTTATTATTTACCTACTACGCCAGTACCTATATATATAATAAGTCTATGATTCACACAAATCCGTAGAGAAAATGTACGTTCAGAAAAGCAGCCGATCGAGACAATATAACAAAAAGAAAGTTTCACACTAGCAGACAATCGCTCTCAATACTAGTAACCAACCAGCTACTACAGCTGAGCAGCTTCCAGCGTTCCGACAAAAGGATATTTGCGGCGACTTTTTAAAAACTACTTGCTCTAGATTTTGCCTCTTTGTTCGGGTCACTGTCCTTCGGGATCGCCGCCATAAAGCGGCGCTGGCGATCTGTTTATAAAGAAAATGCGCCTTTTTAAAACATACTGACCACATTTTGTTCGCAGCTTTGTTGCACCTGTCGGATAAAAGAAATATGCGGTTAGTTTAGAGAATAAATAGGGTCGAAGGTTTGAAACATTCTAAGGAATCTAGGATTTAGGTAGCGTCGTGACGTATAGGCAAGTGACGTTGGCAATGATTTGGTTGTGTGGATGTTTGCCTCTCAATCCATCTTCAACTACTAAGCGGATTATGATGAAATTTGTTATACGCGTAGAACCTGAAACAGCACATAGAAATCCAGAATTTATCACGGAAACAGAGCCCTGAAGTACACTTAGTAATTTTATAGGATTAATCCATACTTTCATCATGAAACAAATTTGTGAGTACGAACAAAAGCAACAACATTTTTGAAATTCCGGAAAAATCCTAGATATAGATAAGCCTAAAGAAAACCTAGTACTAGATATGCATCCAAAGCACATATTAGATAAAACTATCATCGTTTCTGAAGATATACAACAATGTACCTATGCAATATTGCTTACATCGTTCTAAAGTATCGCAGTATCCGAATAAGCTTTGACGTCACTTATTTCCATTTAATCTTCGCCAGCATAAAGACGAGACTTAAGGGCCCGTACTAGGTCAGATTGCTTCACATGATCGTCTGTAATATCTACATTAATGTAAAACTGAATGTAAAATTAAGATATAGCAAACTTCAGGACTAGCACGAGGGATTATGTTACTCAAAAACACGATTGCATAAAATTTTCTCGATAGAAAAAAAATGCGAAGTTGCCTCCAAATCACCTAATTAACACTTTAAACTGCTATTATTCAAGCAATACATTAAAATAAAAATTTTTGTGTAAAGTACTCTATAGATAAGGCACGGATTATGTTACTTACTTTTTTAAATATCTTTTTATAAAGCTTTTAAAAAAATAATACGTATAATTGCCCGCATGCTTTAACCATCCGCCTCTGAGCCGCCGCGCCGCCCGCGACCCGCCAGCATTTTATTTAGAACGCGGATTGGATGCGTGCGGGCGAACTGGGTAGCGGGTAGCGGGGGAAAATCTTAGTTGTCATTGGCCTAGTGCGGGCTCTTAAAAGCAATTTATTCCAGGAATAAGCATTGAGCGAATCCTACATTTCATTTGATTTTTTATTACAATTTTTTTCCAAAGACATTTTACAAAGATAAAATTCCATGAAGTTGGTTTAAATTTTTTTTCTTCGTGTTATTTAGGTTTGCAGGAATTTATTTATTAATTTTTAAACTCGCGTTAGAACGCCTCCTTCTCCTAGATCCTTTGGTACTTCATATAGATATGAAGTACCAAAGGATTTTGAATAATAAAATATATTCCACTTTTTGTGATTTGTCAGTAACTGTATGGTTTCCGATTGATATAGGTAACAAATTTCGTCGTTTTTTTGAGAAAATAGTTTTCTTACGCATGGGTAGAGTAAAACTTGCATGGTATTTATAAAAAAAAAAATGAAAAAAATACATAAAGCTAAACCGGATGTCGTCCAATACATAGAGAGCCTTCGTGATAAATCTTGCGAACTATCCCGAATTGTTATGTATACCTACGGCAAATGTTTGACATTTAAGAGTGTTATTTATCACTGTCGTAAATATCACATAGTATCAAAGAATCATCTTACGGTTAGAAAATGTGGCTAGTCGTGAGAATCGTAAGTAGAAATGTACGATCAAATTAAATACAGGGTGTCTCTCGGAGAAGGAAGGATTATAAAATTGAATATTTTACAAACCCTTGGAAATGGGCGAGGTGGGGTGTATGTAACATATTCATCGTTCGTGCGGATTGGTCAATTACTATATCATAGTGGTCAGGCGCAGACCGTGTGTATACTATCGAGGCGTTTTTCAAGGGCGGAAAATCGTATGTTGCAGCTCGGCGCCAGTTTTGTTTACGTTACAACATAAGGCTTTTACAGTTTAGACCAAGCGAAAACTTATTCGTAAATAGGTACAGAAGTTGCGTAGTACAGGATTAGCCATAAAACAGCCGCGGCCGGGCCCGAGCAGGACTTCAAGATTTGAAGAAGCCATAAGCTAAGTTGACGCTAGCGTTCGTCGCAATCCTCGTCTGTCGATACGCAAAAGAGCATCAGCCTTTTAAACCTTACTAAAACAACGTATCGACAAATGTTATCAAGTTATTTTATACTCCAGCTTTAAGGATATCTTGCCTACAGTTCACGGACGTAGTTTTAGCAGGATGGAGCCACCACCCACACTGCAACAGCCATCATAGACTAACTTCGAGAGTTTTTTCCTCGAAAATTGATATCCCGCTGTCATTCACCAAATTTGATCCCCATGGATTTTTTCCTGTGGAAGTTACCTTAAATGCAAAGTTTTCATCAGTATTCCAATGAATATAGCTGAGCTCAAAGAAAATATCCATCACAAAATTATGAACATCGATTCTGCCTTGCTGCGCGGCGTGTCACGCAAAATGCAATGACGAGATTCCACGAGTCCGTGCGACGTGATGGAGGTCATCTCGAAGACGTCATTTTTAAAAAATGATATCCAAATTTATGATTTTTCAAATACATCTAAAATATTTTTGATAAACATGATAGTTTTTTTTTATTTGATTTCAAAATCCTTCCTCTGCCGAGAGACACCCTATAAGAAAGTATAGGTGATTACTAATTTATAATACAGTCAAAAGAGCACTCAGAATCTACAAGGCAATATTATCTTTAAGACTAAGCAATTAGCCTTTCTTTTTATTAAATAATAAAAGATAAAGAAGATGGGCCATGGCTTCAAAAACAGCCACGTCTTTACGTACCTTTTAAAGTACGGAGTAGCTCGTGTTTAAATAGAACAAATAAACAACACAACACCCATCCCGTGATCGACCATTGCAAATGCGCCATCGAGCTCCTAATTGTAGGTACTAAGCATTTTTATTATGAGAATGAGTTGGATATAGGTGGTAGGTTGGTATGGTTGGTGGTTGGTTGGTTGGATAGTTGAATATGTGCATAATTATATATAATAAGCTACCAAATTCAATAAAGGAACTACATGGGAAGAACTTTGACAATGTTTTGACTGCATGGCTGTTAAAAAATACTTTTTATGACATTAAGGAATATTTGAATTTATGTAACTGACAATGTAATTTAAAGTGTAATACGAATTTAAAATTTTGCATGCCTTACTTTAAGGTTGAATACATGTACCTGTGTTAAATTGTAACATCTCTATAAACTGTATTCTTGCAAATAAATATTGATTGATTGATTGATTGATTGGTTACCAGTCCTAGTTAAGAATACTCACTGCTCGAGAGTTCAACGAGTCATTAAAAAGTCTAATAATCGTAAATGCGAACAAGAAACGACTATTCTTATGCAAAACCAAGTTTTAACTTCACCGAATAGTCGGACTCATGTTAATATCCTAGAAAAGATTCGGATTTGCGAAGACGATTTTATTACAAATAACGTATTCCTTTGGATTTAAAATTCAAATTCTTTGAAGCGTTGAATGCAGCCGCGGTCGCCAAAAACTAACACTTCCATCTTTGCCTTGGTAATTTCTACTTTAGTCTAATAAAAAAAGTCAACTTATTATTTTTGTACAGTAATAAACATTTATTCTAATACTAGCTTTTGCCTGCGGCTTCGCCCGCGTGAATTCCCATGGGAACAGTGCTTGTTCCCGGCATGAAAGGCACCTTTTGTCTTTTTCAGTACTTCTAACTATATGTAGGTATGCAAAATTTCGGGAAGATTGGTTTAGTAGATAAAGCGTGAAGAGGTAAAAAACAAACAGTTGCCAGTATAAATTTGCAATGAAGAAACCTATGACCTTACGAGTATTTTGGAACTCAACAATAAGACAGTTTTACCATGACATTATAATGAAAGTTTTATGAGCGTGAATGTTAATACCGTTCATAAAATGGTACTTACTAAATTGTATCCTGATTTTTAAAATAACAGTAAGTCAGATGTGAATATAAGCTTGCATGCCTATTTCTTACACTAAATCTAAACTCCAATATGTCGCTATTGATAACTCAATCATGAACGAAATATATTAATGAAAGGTCGGAAAGTAGTCTAGATTAAATATAAGTAACACATAGAGAGACAATTGTCCGAAGTCCCAACGGAGTGGAGACCCGGATAGGTACCATGAATATTAATTTTGTTTTCATTGTTAGGAAGTTACTCAGATATTACCATAATACCAATATCATGCAAACATAGGTTAGGTATATTTATAAAATACCTACATTCTTATAACTTGTGCCAATTTTCTTTTGTGCGAATTTAATAACCGTAGAGAAAATATCAAAATTACTAAACAGATCTTGATGAAACATTGCACAATGTGCAATGTTTCATCAAGATGTGCAATGTACATTGTGCGTAATTTGGTACAATTTAAGGTTAGATATTTCGAAATTCTCACCGGAGTTCGCTCCGGAGATAATTTAATTGATAACAATTTCGAGATATCTAACCTTAAACCTTGCTCAGAGACGCAGCTAGCTTTAATATTAGATTTAATTCTTCATCACGTACAGTATGCCAAGTTGGCAGTATAGTGTAGAAAAGAAACAACGTAAAGTAAATAGTAAATCTTTAGTTCAATTAACAAGATTTCGACTTCCGTTTGAACGTATTGGGAACTATTGTGTTCTATGAAGCAAGTTGGTTAGTGCTATAAATCTTTGTCTACTTCACTGCTGATATATGGAGTACATATAGGGGAGATTGAGTTTCTTTGGATTGGTTTAGGATGGATGAAAAAAATGCATTTTAACTTGAAATAACAGGCACTTGAAATAGGTTTCTAATACGAGTATACCTAATATACGGTTGTAAGTAGAATGGAAGTATTATGTTATGGAAATGTGTGTGTGTTTTAAGTTTGAACTCATGTGGTTTGTTTACAAAATTGTCTTATTAGATAATGCTCGGTTTTATTTTGTTTTGTTTTCAATTTTTAGCCTATAATTGGATCAAAATGCGTTTCCGCTTGTCTACAAGATAAAATAAATTAGATCATAGATTACACAAGATGTGACCTTATTCCAAGTATCAAAAGAACCCTATTTTATGAGATAAATAACTTCCGGGTTGCGGAGATTCCAATGAAATGCTTCACCGGGATCAAAGGTATACTTACACTCTTATGTTTTCATATTTATATAACGTTATTGGCATAAATCAACGTGTAGTCAACAGCACATCAACTTTTCCTGAAAGGTTGTTTTTATCATATTGGGTCGAAGTATTGGGTGTATCTTTTTGTTGCCGTCTGTACGAAAATCCTTAGATAACTATAGGGATGAATCAACAATAACCCTGCAGTGTGTTGACAAGAAGTTTTCTATTGTACCTATAGATATCTATTGTATAATAGAAGCAGATTATTTAAGAAAAGCACCAATTTGATATAGGTATTTCATAGTGATGTCAAATTTTTACTACCCAAAAACCGTAAAATTTTAAGAATTTTACATACGACATGGGTTACATTTCATTTTATTTATCCTTGTGTAACAAATCTGCTGATCCCAAACCCACATTATCCTTCAAAATGGGCCAATCGGTTAAATAATCGTCTAAAATATTTCAACAATCTAACAAATTTATCTTAATGGAAACCTTCAATCGGATAAATCGCAAACAATACACGCGATTTGATTGAAAGATAACAACAGGATTCGTTTTCAATTATTTGATTTAGAGCCGTTGTCCGCCATTTTTTGGGGCCTTTGGCGGGAATCGACGTTGAAAAATGAGACGATTTCTGTTCTGTCGCTTCTTCGTTTATATCGTAATGTGTTATTTATTATTTTGTTGAAAACAGACCTTATTCTTGGACAACAAAGTAACGCCACTTAACTTAGTTACCCCGAGCACTTGGGCAACCACAAGGCTATAATTATAGGTTTTTTATATTAAATATTTAATAATTCTCTATAATTATAGGTTTTTTTAGTACCTACATGATTGATTAAATTTGTTGTGAAGTCAAAGTGTCTTGGCATAAAAATTACCCGTCAACCCACCGGGGTCATACTGGTGGGTGGGTTAAACCTCATAAAAGTCAAATAAAATTGATCATTTTACTAAGTGATTGTCGCTGCTTCTTACTCGTGTAACGACTAAAATAATACATGACATATTTAAGAACTATGTTCTTGTTGGTGGAGCATCCTCCATTTGCATCTATCTTCTGCCATCAATTTAACCTCCTTATATGACACAACTCTTGCCTTCTCTTTTATTTGGTCTATAAATACCCTTCTTGGCTTTCCTTTTCTTCTCCTAGCTTCAACTATTCCTTCGAACAGGTATTCATAAAGTTGTCGTGTCGGATAAGGTGGCCAAATATTTTTCCGCGCCTTGTCTCTATCGATCGCAGTAACATTCTTTAGAAATAGAAATAGAAATATTTATTTGCAATAACATGGTACATAGGATTTTTACAATATATAACATAGAAGAACAACATGTTACACCATCATTGGCATGCAAATTTTCAAACT
This sequence comes from Ephestia elutella, assembly GCA_018467065.1. NCBI lineage: Eukaryota > Metazoa > Arthropoda > Insecta > Lepidoptera > Pyralidae > Ephestia > Ephestia elutella. The sequence continues at coordinate 7,253,411 of CM031586.1, forward strand.
ATTGACACAAGCATTTTAATTAATTAATACATCAGTCGATCAATTCATTTTATTTATAAATTAATAAATATATATAAAGACGGATGCGACCAAAACAATAAAATCTTGGAATTGTATTAAAAGTATAATTAAATTTCATTAAAATATTCATTTATATCATAAAAACATTTGTCAACTAACAATAACGTTACAGTAACAGTAACATTCTAACTAACGTTCGTTCTAATAATACATATTTTGCGAAAATTTCAAGTGGTGGTGGTGGACATACGGAAGGCCCTCCCATAACCGCATCAGTAATTTCTAGTGCTTTATAATGGAGCCTCATGTAGTACGATGACCGATCGTACCAAAAAGCAGAATTACTACCCCTGACTGGAGGTAGCGAACTTTAGATACTTATATCGTTCCAACAAGTAATGTTCGAATTGGCGAGGCGTGTGAAGGTCGTTACTCCAGATCCCTTTAGACAGCTTGAAATATTTGACATTAGTATCGTACCCGAATGTCACCTAAAGCCGATTGATTCAATAGAGGCGTTAGAATTGTCGATATCGGCCACGAAACATAATGTAATAGTTACTACGCATTTTAGGTCTGAAGAAAATGGTATCCTCGTGGTAACCTTGCTACATTTAGGTAATTATTATGCTTTAACATGTTATTTAAAGTTTGATAGTTCTCCCATAGAAATAGAAAATAAATATTTTTTTTTTCAACTTAATGGTTTTTCCAAGAAACCTCAAGAATTACTCTGATAAGATTTACCCAGATCAGCAACGGGCAAGTTTAGAGTCTTAGCTAGATTACAATACTAGGTACCGACATAGTGGATAGTATTATATTATTTCCTTTGCGTTTGTATTGCTTTGCGTAAAAATAACGAATTTTTCGAAACATACATTTCTTGGTATCAAGTTACAACCTAGCTTACCTATACGGCAGTTTAGCAAAGGTAATAAATAGTAGTGTGTCAGTACCTAGCGATTGACATTGTTCTATATGTTAATAAATAAGTTAGAATGTTAGTTCTGTGTTTGTTCTACAGAAATAAATGTAACTCATCATTTGTTCCGCTTTTTTTTAAAAGATTTTCGCCCCGAACTGTCTTCGTCAGCCAGCGATGTACTTTTTTATTACGCGTTGTAGAAATATAAAACTGGTGTCAGCCGTTAGTTCTATGATAGATCTCACTATTTATGTTCTTTTATTCAATAAAATCTTTAATATTACAAGAATAAAAGTTCGAAAAGAAATGTTGTGCTCAGCCATGTATTTCTAAAATTCATAAAAAATATAATCAAATTAGACTTTATACCATAGTTCTTTATCAGATCAGTCTAAATATTTTAGTTATGCATAGTTATATACATAAAATAAATAAATAAACCACTGCAAAACATATTCCTTACTCTTTTCTTAACAAAACGTAAGAAAGTTCACTTAAATTTTGCTCTTATTGCTCAGCGGAGCACAACATTTCTTTTCGAACTTTTATTCTTGTAATATTATAGATTTTATTGAATAAAAGAACATAAATAGTGAGACCTATCATAGAACTAACGGCTGACACCAGATTTATATTTCTACAACGCCTAATAAAAAAGTACATCGCTGGCTGGCGACGACAGTTCGGGGCGAAAATCTTTAAAAAAAAAGCGGAACAAATGACGAGTTATATTTATTTCTGTAGAACTAATACAGAACTAACATTCTGACATATTAATTAACATATAGAACAATGTCAATCGCTAGGTACAGACAAACGTGATAGTAATGGTATTGGAAAACTGTACTATGAATAGTAGGGGCACAATTTTCCAATACGGTGTTAATCAGTGACTTCACAGGTAGGTGACATGCAATTTCCGCATTTTGTCTGCATCCGCACAATGCCGCGGTAGCCTTTTGTACAAGTGGTCGATACGTGCTAGTTTACCATGACGTTTTGTAGAATCACCTTTGTCGAGTTGGTAACGGAGTGACACTATTTTATATTAAAATCAATATAATCCTCGGTTATTGAGTGGCTGACAGACAACGCAAAAACAAAAAGTACTGGGCGTAGGAAGCTGAAGTTCGGCATGTACATAGGTATAGTTGGTTCCTTAGGTAGTGTAGGTGAAGTAAGAGATGGTTTCTCAAAATTTTCACGGGAATAAAGTCCTGGTCCTATGTATATATATATGTATACGTATATGCATATACCTATACGGATATACCTATATATATATATATACGTATCGTATATGCATACCTGGTTTTGCAATATTCTGAAAATATGTGTATGAAAATGGGTTATATATCTGTCACAGATGACCGCAAACCAAACCCGTTTTGCACATTTATCACGTTTGTTGTCGCTATGACAAGATATATGTGCCGAATTTAACTGACTGTTGTCTTTTACTGACAATCCAATGAGCGATTTTCTGACAGCTAAATTAAGAAAAAAAAATCAGTATAAAAAAGTCTCAACAGATAGCGTTTTATGAAAGCCGAGTCGTCGTTATGGTGCGCTTATTCTTGTCAACCAGAGGCAGAAAAAAAATCACCTAACAGTTTGACAGTTGCACAAATCTCAATGTTGATACTTTTTAGATTTTTTACTAATTTTTTTTTTTTAATGCCAATCCCGTGAATTTTTGCTTTTTGTATGGAACTTTTTCTTTCGCCTTTGCTTAAGCGCCATCTATAAAGTCATCTGGAACTATTTTTTTTGTTTTTATTTGGGTCTCGGGAAACTAACTAAAATAACTTTAACTGTACATTTTTTTGACATCTTTATGCTCATTTTTTGCAAATAAATGAATTATGAATCCCTCATTAAAACTTGCCGAGCTAATTTTAACACAAATACTGTCTGGTGTGTACCACCAACTTTCAATACAATTTATTTCAGCTTCATGAAGAAATATGTGTCCATCGATTTATTCAATCTTATCTATCGTCCGTATCCGATCCATCGTAGAACGAACATTGGATTAGCTCGCTGAAGTGGCAAAGAGCTAGCACATAGTGGGCAGAACTTAAAGTACCTATGCAACTTTTCCTATACTTGGTAACATCGTAAGTACCGTGACATGCAATTTCCGCATTTTGTTAGTACCCATCACAGAATTTAGAAGTCATAGAAAGAAAAGTTTGGCATAGTTAGAGGGAGGCTTATACCCAATAGTGGGAAATAAAAGGCTAATGATAATATCATTAGCCCTTAATTACGAGTTACAGAACGTTATAAAGAATGTAGTGCGAATACATCTCAATAGTACACATAAGTAAACTGCCATACTGGATTGTTCTTCTTCTACGTATGCTCTTGACAGAGCAGTCGTGGTCAGGCATGCTGTTTGGAGACGCGCAGCACTGTAGCTCTCCATTTCTCTCGAACTAATGCTTGGCGGGCGTTTTCATTTAGGGATGCGTTGGTTAGAGCTTTTATTTGGTCGGTCCATCTCATCAGGGATTTCCCCCGAGACCAGACTCCATCCACCCTGCCTTGCACCACCAGGCGCTCCATGGCATTCTCGCATTGGCATTTTTACTGGATTGCTATAGAACCTGAAAATGAAGATTTGACCATTTTTTTTACCCATGACGTTCACTTGATACAGACTATTAAAGTCTGTATCAAGTGAACGACATTTCATGGATAGAAATGATTGGCATTCCGGAACACGAATTTTTCCTCATACAGGTATTCACAATATAAAAGCCTTTTGCTGTTATTTCCGATTCTTTTGTAGAAAAAACTTTCCGATGGTTGTTTTTGGTATTTCAATTTGCGGGAGCGGATATAGCAATGTTTTGGGAAAATCTTTTTTATAAATATATGCAGCCCTCAAAAATCTGTGTAAATTTTTAACCAATCCTTATTTGGTTAGAACTCTGTTGATATTTGGTTAGAACACTGTTCTATTTTAAGTGTGGTGTGTCGTTATTTGTGTTTGTATTCATCGGTCCTTTGACAAAAACTAAAAGCATTATGTGGGCCATTGAGTGCTATCCATTTGTTTATTTTTATCAATATTGCTGAAATATCGCATAATGAAAGACGAATCGAACAGAAAAATCATATCTTTATATTACAAATACATTTTCGCTACCATTTTAAAACATAGGCCAAGTTTGTAACGTGTTATATGTTTAAAATTGATAAATAAGTTCTATTCTTCCTCTAATTAGTATAAAGAACCCTCACCATGTCGAGGTTTATTGTTCATTTGAGCTTCGTGACCACACGCAGATTTATAGCAACCTCTGGACACTGCACAACTTTGGGCATTCCCACCCTGATTTATTGTCGAGCAGACCAAGCTGCACTAATATAAAATTTAAAATACCTATGAAATTTAATTTTACTATTCGTAAAATATAGTATTACTTTAATTCATATTCATTTTCATACATAAGATTTTAAAAAATATTTTTGTTATTAAAATGGACCTTACTGTCTTATAGTAGTTTAGTGATAAATAACTTTATGAATTTAACTTTTGTAATAAGTTTGTCTACCGATGAACAAGATTATTAAGAATGTAATAGCTTGCCCTTTAGCTTTTTAAATGGCTGTTGATTTTTTAAATGCTATGAAAAGTGCATTATTAAAAAGATAATAAGGTAGAAATCTGAAAATATTTTCTTGAAACGTATATTAAAACTTCATCTATTAATTCAACTATGCTTTTATTAAGAAAAAATATATAAACTGAGTCGGTATGTTCGTTTGGAAACTATGATACCAGAAAAGTGATGAAAGTTTTATCAATATGAACCATTTAAACGGCGGCTGTTACTATCTTGATAACAAAATAATATAGATAAAAATCTAAACTAATCTTTGGATCACAATTATTAACATTATTAGACTGGACAGGCTTTGAGTTTTATTTATTGCTGTTATATCGATAAATTTAATATATTAGATACATACGTCTCATGTTCTGCTTCAAATTTCCATATTATGTCGACGGATAGTTTCGTTAACATTCTGTTACCTTTACATAATGTCTGTTCGAATCTGTAACATTATGTATGCACGTCGCTGCCATCGCGTTGCATTACACACGCTTTACGACTTTGTCTATTAAACTATATATTTTTATTATTTTGCTATTGCAGAGTCTGTAGTCTGCCAATAAATATTTATCTAATGAGAAGTTGGAATATTAGATTAATAAGTTAATTATTAGTTTAAGTTTAACTAAAAAACAAGCATGTGACGATTTATAAGTGCTATTTTTAAGCCTATATAAATAAAAATAATTGACTTTGACTTTGATCCTTATTAATTAGTCTGTTCTAAAAATTAGAAATGTCACAAAAATCTCAAAGGGCAAATTAATTGCTAATCCAATTTACTAATTCTCTGATCACATTAACTTCGTAAATATATCGATACAACGATATCTTGATTAATGAACAGAACATAAGTACTTACATTAACACTAGTTTATTTAAGCAATCTGTAGGGCCATAAATCTGTGCAGTTGAAGGTTCGATTGTCGTTATTAGGTCTGGATCTGGGCCAAGATGTTACAGCTGAAATATTTCGAACAATCCCCGGCTAATTCTGCGCACTGTCTATATCACGTATCGGTGAAATTCGTTCTTGATCGTTTAAACGTGCGATTTCACTATTCTTATTGTATTTTAAAAGGGTCAATGCTATTTGAATATCATTTCAGCTCCTGAATATTTTTGATTCCATTGAAATAACAGTTTAACATTTATAACTTAGTTCGTAGGTAACGTCGATGGTTATATTTTAATTACCTATTGAGCAATCAATCATTTTTGTAATCATTTTTTTAACTAAATAAATATAATTTCAAACAAAAAAGAGTATTTTTTTTGTTTATAGCTATAGGTACTTAAATACTAATCTCAAACAACGAGGGATTTGCTTTTTCATTAATTATATTTTCTTATTAATTATATTATCCAATGTATTTTCATACAATGTATGTAAAAGATTCAAAAATTTACAATCGGCCAATCAATATCCTCTATTAATTCTAGACAAAGTTCGCAATTAAAACGATGAATGGAAAAACGAGGATTTTTGCAAAATACCTAAAAATAAATAAGCGGCATAACTCTTACACATTTTACGTTTTATGTCTATATTATTAGTAGCGAGTAGAACTTAGTGCAGTTTCGCTTTTGGTGACCACTTAAGGACAAGTGTTACATAGATTTTATCAGAAAATAAAGCAGACAATATAGGTTTAGGGGGCAAGTAACTGGCAGTCGCCCAAAGGAAGTAAAAAACAAACTCCAGCGGTATCCGCACTCTGGGAACCAGAAAGAAAAACATACGAACTGGCAACACTGTAGGAAGTGTAGCTAATAAATACACTCGCGACTTGTGATTTATCTGCGAATCTTGTTACGCTGTTGAATAGGATTCATAGGAGTTTTAAAAGAAGTGCTGGATTCACTCGACAATCATAGAAATGTTTGAGATATGTCTCTACTGAGTACACACACTTAGATAAGAGCATGGAGATATTGTGTATTAACGTACGATAAGAAGTAATTGGCCAAAATATAATTACGAATTAATTTAGTAGGTATGATTTGATAATACATATTAATTAAGTAGAAATCTGATGAATGATGAACAATTGTTACATAACGGTTGTGACAAGAGTGTTGCCGGCATTTAAAGATAACTGACTCGTTTTTTGAATTCACTGACAACACTGGAGTATAGCAGGGTAAATTAACATGCAGTATGTACTACGCCCTTTGAGTTAATTTATTTATAAGTATGCAATTCCCCTTTGTAATATCGGTAATATCGGGTGACGAACTTTGATACAAACTTTAATGCTGCGGGGAATAAAGTTTACGTATAGTAAGTTTGGAATCTTCCATATAGAACTCTTGTTGAACCTAAACTTTACACTTTCGATGTGAAACTCATTCTCATTTAATGCTGAAATAATGCTTCGTAAGCTGTACTGTCGATACATTTTGAAATGGTACAAAAGTTTATTTTACAGTAGACTGTACGCACAAAACTATCGCTACATGAGTTAAATTCGCACTCATACAAGGTATGCAAGAGCATGTATGAAGAGAGTGATGAGTGTAGAGGAAGCAAGAGAAATCTGTAAAGATCGTAGCAAGTGGAAATCACTAGTCTCTGCCTACCGGGAAAAAGGCGTGACAAATGTATGTATGTATGTCATACAAGGTTTTAATTTATATTTACCTAGTTCACAAAAATAAAATAGAAATTCTTAAAAATCAGAAATTGAAAATGTCGTTTTTGCAAGTTGTCGGTCATTGTATGATTTCTTCGACCTTACATAATAATATAGGTTATATATATAGGTACTTACACTAGTTTACACAATTTATGTACCCTCAAAGCTACTAGGTTTATTTGATAGATCTATATATGTGGAATATAGGCCTGATTATAAATTTCCACCATCACGTAAGATTTGCAAAAAAAAATGTGTCAAAAATTCAAAAAAATATTTTTCTGTAATATTTTGAGACAGTATTAAATTAAGTAGTTCTAAAATTTTCAACATGTTTTATAGCTGTAAATATTATAACACTCTTCAATAATATAAAGCAATTCAATTTTAAATTTTACAATTTTGTTTCCCGCAAAAACATTTTTTGAAAGTTGTGTTATTTTCTCCATACAAGGACTATAACCATAAAATGTATGGAGAAATTAACACAACTTACAAAAAAAGTTTTTCCAGGAAATAAAAATTGTAAAATTTAAAATTGAATTGCTTTATATTATTGAAGAGTGTTATAATAATTACAGCTATAAAACATGTTAAAATTTTTAGAATTACTTATTTTAATACTGTCGCAAAATATTAGCGAAAAATATAATTTCGAATTTTTGACACATTTTACTTCATAAATCTTACGTGATGGAGGAAATTTATAATTAGACCTATATTCCACACATACAGATCTATCAAAAAAACCTAGGGTATAAAAAAAAAATAAAAAAATTGTAAACTATTCTTAGTAGGGTTTAAGCAGGTTATCTCAACATCAAACTGCTTCTGAAACCTGCTATAGACAAAAGTTAATACGTAATAAAACCAAACGACGTTTGCAGAACTCTATCTTAAGGCCACAGATGTGGATTTGAGAGCAGTTACAACTGTTTAAAACTAATTAAAACTACAATTGCATACTCAATGAGAGCCGAGAACGCAGTAAATAACTTAACTGAGTATTATATTTGACCAGTTTGCTAAATTCTGTTCAAGTTGTTGTAATATGTGTGTGTGGGACTCTTATTGTAATTGCAACTTATGTGATTAAGATAAAAATGAATTCTCATTTCATGATATTTGCAGGCAGCAATCGAAAAACAGTTGTTTCAGATATATTTAAATCTGGATCATCACGACTAGGTTGAAACTACGTTGAAATCCTAGGCCATTATTGAAATCCGTTCTATTTATCATGGTTAATAGGTCGATATACCTAAGTTCTATGGAATTGGTACCTACTTTATGAAAAATGTCGAAATATTTTTTAAGAAAACTGAAAAAATGGCTCTTTTAATAAGCAGGTATAAATATTTAAGAATTATTAACAGGTCAAGTCTTGAATCTTTATAAAATTGTTATTAGAAAATATCTGATTCTACGAAACGAAATATTAAAAACGACATCAAAAGGCCTGAAAATTTTACTCCAAATATAAAGCCTCGATATTTGATATTTCCAGAAAGTTAATTTCTATAGGTTCATAAATAGCCCAGTCTGTCTTCAAACGTCATTATGATACATAGTATCTTTTATGTGACTGTTTGTGGTTGACACTATTTGAAAAAAGGGGATGAAACAGAAAACTTTTTCATTTAAAAATTCTATAGTAGTGCGACTGGTGTCTTTTACATTGCAAGTAAAAAGCGTTGTGCTGTGCATAAATCTTTTGTGGAAGAACACTTATAACTCTTTGTTACCCTGGGAGACATTTCTCCAGAATTTGTGAATATAATTTATTTTGTATGTCAAGTGGAATCTTTGTTTACTTTGTGCTGGTTGTCCTAAAATTAGGTTGGTGGTGTAAAAGTATTTTGGTATCTTTAAATCCCTCTCTCTTTAGTTGTATTCCTTATGAGTGAAGGTCGTGGTCATTATATGGAATGAAATGACACACACACAATGACTATCTTGGCAATATTAATGGAGTGGTTTGCCGTTGCCTTGTCCATTTCACACACTGGCTCATAATTATGAACAAGAGTGCAGGTTTCCTTATAATTTTTCCTTCACCAGAAGCAAGTGGTGGTCGATGAAAACTAACATACCTTAGTAATGAGTCAGATTGGTATACAAATTCGTGTAACACGGGCAGGATTCGAATCTGGGACCTTCGCAGCCACAGGCGGGCGCCCTACCACTCGGCCACCACCACCACCGCTTTATCTTTTAATTAATTAATGCTATTTATATAAGTAAGAGTATTTTTGATTTTCTAAATAAATTTTTTTATTTAGCATAATATATCGGATATTTCTTATCGTTCAAAATGAAAAAAGCCTCAGTCAAATTCATGATTATGACCATTCACATAATTGACCGAGCGAGCGAAGCGAGCGAAGCGTCTCAGTTTCCACTAGCCGAAAATTCTTTTGTCTGTCCGGATGTTATCGCCTAGAGGTCGCATTTCTGAACCGAACTTTTTTGTCTGAACAACATAGTGAAATTCAATAAAACCGCTATAAATCCATATATTTTAAATTCTCATACAAGATGATAGTTCACAAAAAAATCAATAGATGGCGCAGCAAATCTTTTAATACTCGCAAATTCGCTATTGCGTATCGTATTGTGGATTGCGTTGGGGTTAACTCAATCTGTGTGATTTGTCCGTATATATTTATTATTATTATTTATATTATTTCGAGGCAAAAAAGGCAGGTTTCGTCATTTTTTTAGTGGTATTGACCAACCACAAGAACATGTTTGGGCTTATGGGTAATATATGAGACTTTTTACTTTCTTTCCAGCACTGGTAGGTTGGTTTAAAAACTCTTCTAAGCCAGGGACACGGTAAAATATCGGTTATTTCGTGGAAGGGCTCGCGAGGTCTACTGTTCTCACAGAACCACTAGTACTTACATACATACATAGAATCACGTCTTTATCCCTTACGGGGCAGACAGAACCAAGAGTCGTGAGACTCGAAGGCCACGCTTAGCTGAATAGTGGGCTCTCTGATGGATTGGAGATTCAGGCCCTTGATTCTACAAATTACAAACGTAGATGTCGTGCTTCAGTTGTGTCTCAAAAGTCAAAGAAATCGTAATAAAACATAGAAGTCTTATAGAGATCTTGTCACTTTATTTCAATTTCTTTGGCTTTTGAGACACAACTGAGACACGATATCGACGTTTGTAATTAGTGGAATCGGCCCCCAGGTATAGTGACAGGTTGCTAGCCCATCGCCTATGAGTGGAGGAATCCCCCCAGTTTCCCTCGATTGACTTTTACAATCTGCGTGGGAAGAGAAGCAGCTGGCACACTCTATGTTTTTTATTCGCTCCCAGACCAGCATGGAAGCTTATATACATACATAATACTTGAAATAAAAAAAACCTTGATGAAAAGCAATCATGCTTTTGCATAACGAGTCCGATTTAAAGCCCATCGCGGCAAAAGACCCGAATATCCACAAACGGAAATTAAAAAATGAATCGCAGATATTATTCATAAAAATAATTACTACTTCAATGAGTTTGGACCAAAGATGAATTTGCAATTGTAATATTGTCCAAAAGTGACGTTTTCGTTTGAAGTTTTAAATTCCAATTTTATTGAAGTCCAGTCTATTTGAGAAATGATAATTTTAGGTTTAATGCTTCTTTCATTTGCATTTATATCGGTATTTTTTGGGGTGTTCAATTCAATGGCTGGCTTAGTACAGGTGCGGGATATGGATTTTATTTATTTTTTTACGTTTTACAGAACAAATTAACATAATTTTGACAACATTAACATTCACTTTTTAAAAACCTGTAACTGGTCTGTGTCTGTACATAGGAGATAATAGGAGATAATAGGTATAATATAGAATAAAAAACAGGTTTCATTGGGCCAAGAGAAGTCAAAACCATTTTTTTTTTTAATTTGTGTCTGTCTGTCTTTCTGTCTGTATGTTTGTACGCGTATCACGCAAAAACTACTGGACCAAATTTGATGCGGTTTTCACTATTATATTGTTAAAGGTCTATCTTAAAATCTGGCGTAGGTTTCATCTCGATACGCCGCCTCTAAGAACCTGAGATATAAACATAAGTAAATTCCGCGCGAACAAAGTCGCTGGCACAGGCTAGTTTAGTTATAAGTATATCTTATCAGAGGATTTGATCAGAGTGGCAGCTAGTTCGACACTGAAAAAATATATACCCGAGGATAACAAATACTAAAAATATTCTTTTTCTCGGTATCATTATGAACGAAATTTCAAACGCAATTATACCTACTTCGAAACTAATTCGATAAAGTTAGTTAATGTTCAGCCTTTTTTTATAACCGGTGTCATGCGTCCTAACAGAACTGTCATTTGGTTAGCGCATGCGCCCTTTGGTAACTGGCAACCCTAGTATATTTCAGTGTATTCGGTCACCCGATTGAATACGGACCTGGCGCAAATTAAATGCGTAGGTATTATCCGCGAATCCGGTACTTACGATATTCGAAAATAAAATTTTAAATTTCTCGAATAGTGATGTAGAGTATTAACTTTTTTATAAGAGTGTCATTGAGTTGTAAACATTTAATAGACTTTAGTGCTGAAGTAACTTAGTTTAAAGTAGTTCGAAAGTTTAATTTCAGTGAGTGGATTGAATTTGAAGTGACAAGTGTTGACTTTTATGTATTAATAAGGAAGTATTAGCATAGTAAAGAAGATAGAAATAATAGACAGTAAGTTATTAGTTGTTAGTATTTCGAATTTAAAATTACCATTTGCAAATAATAAAAAAATATTATTTTATAGCGTTACATCAGTATAAATGCAACCAAACAAGGACTATGAATATTATTTAATATCTTACTGTAATTAACTATTTGACTGAATTTATATTCTTAATTATGAATAACTGACAAAAGAAAAACAAACAAAATGTTATTATTTTCTCTTTTTGCCTCATAGAATGTTCAATGGGAAATATAACTTTTAACCAAATAAACTATATAAATATACGATATAATTTTCTACATTCGTATGTTTTTAGGGTTCCGTAGTCCGACAAGGAACCCTTATAAGATCGTTCAGTCCGTCCGTCCTAGACTGTCACAGCAGAATATCTTCTACGTTTATGGACTGATTTGCATGTAACTTGGTTCGAGGATACTTCACATATAGATCTCATTTTTAAAAATACAAAAAAATTAAATTACCCCTTTTTAAGGGTACCTCCACATACATGTAAAGGGGGGATGAATTATTTTTTGAGTGCACCCCCTTGTGTGGGGTATCGTTGAAAAGGACTATGAAAATAAGGTAGGGTTTCCATACAACACTTTTTGTGAGATATAGCCCGCCAAAGTCGTTTACACGGTGATCGGGGGATCCTGTAATTTCTAAAGTCTTGAACCTATAAACTTCAAATCACTCACGTAAAGAAACAGGCGCGGAAACTCTTATTTAAAATTGTTTCGGGTATCCTGTGATGAATACTTTTGAAATTATAAATAAAATAAAAATATATACTTTTTTCCGAAAGAACAGGTTTAGGTAGCCGACCCCGTGAGATACGGGAAAAGGTTAGGGAGATGATGATGATGCAAGAAATGCAAAACAGCGCGGTGCCAAAAATGACTACGGAACCCTACTTTATGCGTATGCGTATACACGCACTTGGCCGGTTTTTAAAAAAATCACGTCGGGCGGCCATCCACGGACTCCTCTAAAATATAGCTCTTCTTATAACGGTACGTCATTTATTTAATTCATTTATTTATTTTCATTTAGGAGTTGCCTTATTTCTATCACTTTAGTATATAAAGTGTTCTACAAATACCTATATTTAAAAAAATATATAGTTTAATTAAAATGACATAATATTTTTAAAATATTTTGTATTTATATATTGTTCTGTTCACTTATCTATAAGCGCCAACGTTTAGCGATATAGTAAGTATACATACGCATCATATTTTTATTTTTTATTATATCTACCGTAGGTAGGAAATTCTTTCCCTTTATTATTGCGACTTCTGTAAGCACCCATATGCCCAAAAAAAGTAAAAAGAAACGTAACAACACCGTTGATAAAAACGCCCATAAAACTGAGTAATGATTTTAATTTTCCCGTGATATCTCTTACGGGTCCTCTCACGTGCCGAGATTGATATCAACAAGGAACATCTCGGATGTTTCATTTCCGACAATTCACTTGACATATGTTCGGTATTTGTTACCTGACTCTCCTTGTTTCCGGAAAAACTACCCCCATACAATTTGTGTTCAATTTCAAATTCTTATGGGAATTTAATCATGGGGCTCTTTTTTATCTTATTATTTTTTATTTCAGGACACGTTATGGTGTTTTTATTTCTTAAGTACATAAAAAGATAGGGCTTTAAATAATAGCACTATCCGTTTTATTCCAAAAAGCGGACTAAATTTGATACTAGGTTTAATCTTGGATTAAACCATAGACTAAAAAAAATCCTATTACAAAACGAAGTTTAACGCTAAGTCTTGGACTATCTGCGGTACCAAAGTTAAACCCGCGAGACCCCTAGTTTATCTATGGTCTAAATCTGCTTTTGAGGTTAACTTGGGTAATGTTGTGTAGATTTTTGAAGAAAGTGGATATTAATACCAAATATTATGATGGATTTCGAAGATTGCGATTTATTGTAGACGTGTTGGCGACTTGATGTGTCTTCGGTGTGATTAATTTCACTATTAACCCACTGATTAAACATACACGACTTTTCGCACAGAATTACGCATCAGTATTCCTGGAAACTAGATATTTCTTTATTTTTAACAACAAGTTCTTGTAATGTAAACGTAACCTAAATAAACATAACTTTGGTTTACTTTGGTCATTGTGTCAAATTACGTACCGCGTAACTGCGTTCCGTTTGATCTATTTCATGCTAGATATTTTAAAAATATTATGATTAATTATAAACACAATCCTAAGCACCAATGTTGGTTGTGCTCATTCTTGAGATTAAAACTAAAAGAAAGAATAAGAATATGATTTGTTTTGTTATTGATAAAAAGTTGTTTACGAATTTTAAGTATGAAGTTCATATCAACTTCGAAAGAAACGGAATGTCATAATGAACGAAGTCTGTGTGAAAGAACGAATGACTGTCATTTTTTGTTTAAACCACGGATGATCTCTGGTTTATGTTGTCCTCGGTTAGTCTTAGATTTGTAATAAGACCGCGATTTAAACCTGGTACTAATTTTGACACCGTAACAATCCAGGATCTTTTAGTCGAGGTTTAAACCTGTTTTAAATCAAACTTTTGGAATAAGACGGTTAAAGTTTAAACAGAGTTTGTGATAAGCTTGATCAAATTAGGTTTTGTGTAACTATTACCAACAAAGTCTGGTGCTAGACCCTTTTCTGTTATTAAGAGCTCGTACGACCGACAGCTAAATTTAATACACGCTATTACCACCACGCTATTACTACCACAGTCTTTATACTAGCTGGGTAAATTGACATGCAGTTGTTGGTACAAAAACCATGATTTTTCAGGAAACCGGTTCTAATTATATTGTCTTCTAGCATTTCTAAATATCTGCGCCCTGGAGTTCCACTCCCGTGGGAATTTTGGGATTAAAGTACCCAATGAGTTATTACAGCTTTTATTCTACTCATAAAACATATAAAAAAATATAAAAAAAAAACAGACAAAACATAAAACATATTCATAAAACATATTTTATCGAAATTCGTCTAATTGTTATTGCGTGAAAGAGTAACAAATAAACACGTGTTACATTTCATATTAATAGGATATATTCATGTTTGTATACTATATTTCACTCCACCGCATAAGTATTTAATTCTTTATCAAGATTATCAAACTTGCGTGAAGATTTTTTCTTTTATATTTTTTATAAAGACATAAAATTAAGATTTTCCAGTTTATTGACAGACATACCAAAATAGAATTTCAAAGGAATTTGTGAAGAATTTTATTCCATTCAATAATTTCGCAGATAAAATATAAACGAGCCATTTTCTATTCAATCGTAAAAGGAATTGCACTTCGGTGATTTCACGGAAAGATGTCTTCCAGCTTCTGCACATATCTCCATAACTGTAGAGGTAACAGAGAAGCCAATTCACTTTGTGCCAAAGAGGAATATATTCAGTTAGTTTCGACAATTTCAATTGAAGCATGTTCATTTTCTCAAACACGCTCGGTTATTTGTTCATTTGTTTTGAATCATCATCAACTCGTAGTCCACTGCTGGACATAGGTTTCTCCCAAAGACAAAATAACAATAAAATCAAGCCATATAGTTTAAATAATTCAAACTGTCTGTACTGGTTTTTGCATTATTTAAAATATCATTTTAAGTAATGCAAAAACCAGCACATTAGAAAATTTATTTTTATCGATCGTAAAACTATATAAATTCATATGTAATGTTGTACTCAGTCATTTTCAATTTATTTTAAAGTGTCTAAATTTTTCGACCATGGCCGTAATAATGTTTATAGTAAATTTCTTGCAAACTTATTAAAAAACTGAGTATCAAAAATATAAATCTTTATCATGCCTTTTCACGTATTTTTTTATGCTGATGAAAAAAATAATAGATATCTTGAAATAAAGTATTACTTAAAAGCGTGAAGAATTATTTACCTGCAAAATAGTATGCACTGTTTTACTTTTAAAGCACACAATTCTCAAATATCCAACACGTATGTATTCCTCATTTGCTCATAAATTCATAAATTTCATACCAATAACATCGAAATGTAACCGAGAGTGTTGCTCAGGTGCAATAACATTTATTACAAGTTTCGCTCTGGGATTTCCACGTCACTAGATACTATTTATTATGCGATCCAACCGACACCACTGGGCTTTCCTATATTTTTGTGTCACTGCTCATTAAACCTTATTTTTTAGAGTACTACAAAAAATAACCTTTATTTCATTATCGATGTCAGAAAAGTAAAGCAAGTTAAATATGATTTATATTCATAAATGGTTAACTGCATGGATATTATTTTTTTATTACGCATTAAATGCACCAAATATCTCCATATAAAATATTTATTTTAACATCAGTTCTTTGAAGAGGGAGTAAAAAAGTTTGAAGTGGGGTATTAAACTCTACAGACTGTTAATTTTTATGTGAAATAAATCATCTCGAAATGGCTAAAATGATTTCTCGTTACAAGTTTTAATACCTCGCAATTTCCGTTGCACAAACTTTTTGGATATTTAGTTGATAGACTTTTTAGAAGTTTTTAGGTAGGTACTCAAAGTTTTACAATAAGGTAACCTATTTTTATTTCTGAATTCAAGATAAACGAAAATTTCACAATTTATGAACAACTTGTAACTAATTGAATATTGGCCTATAAAAAATCTTTTAAATATTTTACGGTAGCAAACCGTCCAGGCTTTGCAAGGATGCGTATAAATCTTCCTCAAAAAATATCCTATCCAGCAGTTAAAATTACATCAAAATATATACTGTAGTTTAATAATAAAATCATTTATGACACAGGTGAAGAGACACTTTAATTTATACTTTGTAGTGATGATTTTTGAATAACAACAAATATATACATTGCGTTACGTTTATCTGTCAAAAAAATAGTTATTCCTATTCCTGGCATCCTTCCTAAGTGACAGACAATCTTGTCACTCAGGAAGGTCGGTGACAAAACTATGCCAATAAGTTCGATAGAATATTTTCTAGTTGGGCATTCCACGTCGATTGAGATATGAGGGTAAACGGTAGAGCGGAGGCGCGATATGAAATCATCTGCGATACCAACCCATCCCTTTCGTTTATCTTTGGAAATGTGACTGGGACAAAATACGAACGGAATTCAGATAACTTATGTTTTTTTCCAAACTAAATAATGTTAGAATTTTTTTTTGGTTTGGTATCAAATGGTATTAAGTCAATTTTTTATGGAGGGTTTTTGACAAAAAATGTATAATGAAAGACGCTTTTTTTCTTGATGAATGCTGCATCTTCGTTGATGAAGGAATAATAAATTTGAATACCTATATCTTTGGCTGTACAATACGTGAATATACTTACTAAATGACGCACATTCTTCTTATCTCTATACATTTAACTATTTCACTGAGGTCGTAAAATAGGTCGCAACCGTATCGTATGCTTTTTCCTTTTTTATGAAAGAAAACAGGAAAACGCCACAATCTGACATAACGCTTGTGCATGTTACGTTCTTTTTCATTTATCTTTGTCTGTATTATTCTTTAATTCATGTTTCTATTACAGCTCCATTTTGTTAAATGAACATAGCCGGCGAACCTTATCGTTACAACTACCTATTCCAGACTGGATTTGAAATTAAAATGAACCAAGTTTTAAATGGGATATCTTTAGACATTATTTAGACAAAAAACATTTTATGGAATAGAATGATCCATTGACTTGATCCCTACAGCTAACGACATACCTAATATTTTTTATTCAAATAAGAATTTTACAAGAGATTTGAATCAAAATTTGAAAATTTTTGTTAAGCTCAACAATTCATGCCAAACTTGCCTTTAAAATCCTTCTTTCATGTCTTAAAAATATTTTAAGACATAAAGGAAGTCATTCAACCGCCACGCCACTGCAGCATACTAATGACCTCCCTAGGGCGCATTTTCTTACATTTTCATCAGAAAAGAGAAGACTAACTGAAATGAATACAAAAGTTATTGTTAATTCAATGTACAGCTCCAGGGACACATACATATAAATTGATATTTGTACAAATATTTTTATATAGTTTTTTAGTTCTAACAATTCAGATAACTGATATTTCGCAAACAGTTTCCACCGAATTTGTATCTTTTGACATAGACACAAATGGACGTTGCAACATGTTGCATGTTGATTTTAAAAGCCGCAATATAGCGCATATTTTTTAGATTTTCTGGTCAACTTTTAATTGACGCACCTCAAACAACAGTTTCCGCCGATTGTTTTTATTTTAATCGTAAAAGTTCTGTTAAAATCAAAGTTTGTTATTTTCAGGTTATATTTTGATGATTTTCTGACATGGGCTAGGACTTTGTATTCGAAATCATATTTTTGTGATAGCTTCTAGTAGCCATTATGCCAAAAATCAGCAACTATATTATTTATGTTTCCCCAACTACCAGACCACAACGAAAGGCAAATCTTTTTTATTACCTAATAGCTTTTGCTCGCGGCTTCGCCAGCGTAAATTTTCTACAAAAACAGTGTTTTTCTAGGGGTGCAAAGGACCGTATGTCCTTCTCAGTACTTCTATTGTGTAAGCAAAATTCCAGGAAGATTAGTTCAGTAGGTAAAGCGAGAAGAGGTAACAAACAAATAATTAAACAAAAGTGAGTTGGTTTATTTATTTGTTTGTTCATTACCTCTTCCCGCTTTATAATATAGTTAGGATAAGTAACGATTTTTTATGATTTTAACAAAAGTAATGTTTTCTTTCGTTCTTCAAGACTAACATGTCTTTATATCTATATTTATGATTAACTTGCGCAATGACAATGAGCTATAAAGAAATCCAAACATATCACATGCCCTTGAGGCCGGGCGCCATGCCATGATCCATTTACTTTTTACTACGTCCCTTTTGAAATAACGGCCAGCAGTAAAAAGAGGATTGAGTTGTTAACATTATACCCTCGAACGCTGAATATAGCGGATGTTTAAATAATAGCTAGGAAAATTGCAACTGAAAATAATAAATTTTACTTCAAAATATTTAAATTAAATATTTTAAAATTAATGCTTTTTGTGATAATGATGTAATGTAATCCGAAATAACGTACGTTATTATATAAACAGTGTATAAAGGTAACACCAAACTTTTTGTAATACTTGATGGTCGGTTTTTAAACCTTTAACCGATTTCTGATCACGTAAAAGTTTTCCCTGTACTCTTTATACGTTCGTTTTAGTCATTCCTGTCAAGGATGCTACATTTATTTAACTATTTTTGTTAGCATGTAAACCTTTATTTAACCAGTACGTGACCAATATGTCTTATAAAGTGCGCCACTTTCGCCTTTTATAACCGTTTACCGCTTACCGTTGTAAGATAATAGACTAGAAGTTAGATGTAAAACGTTGTCTCAACCTCTATATGACTTAATTTTGTTTGTTTGTTTGTAATATCTTTATTATACTAAGGATATACAGTGAACTTAACATAACTAAAAAGGTAAATATAGGTACTAATTCGGACTTATCCCATGAAGGGATCTCTTCCAGTCAATCAGCGATAGATTGAGAGGATATATTTACTCAGTAAAAGGGTAGAAGTAAGTACGTACTAACAGAAGAAAAGGGTAAAGAGATTAGTACATATACATAAATATGATACATAAATAATATACTTATATATATAATACTAGCTGTTAGCCCGCGGCTTCGCCCGCGTGACTTTGGCTTAGATGAAAAGTCTTTTTGTGTTCCGAACTGTTTCCTGTGTTCCAATCTTCGATTTTTTTTTTACGTCTACAGAAAATGCTAATCAGATTAACCAAGTTTTGCTAAGGCGCCATTTCCGTATGTTATAGTGTAGCTGGTCTCTTGAAGTTATTCATCAGATGTTCCAGATCTTCAATTTTTATACGTCAGCAGAAAATGCTCATCAGGTTGAACGATTTTTGCTAAGGCGCCATTTCCATATATGTTATAGTGTAGCTGGTCTCTTGGAGCTTTTCATCAGATGTTCCAGATCTTCAATTTGTATACGTCAGCAGAAAATGCTCATCAGGTTGAACGACTTTTGTTAAGGCACCATTTCCATATTTCTTATAGTTTAGCTGTTCTGTTATGGTTCTTCATCAGGTGTTCCAGTTTTCAAAATGAATTATAGCCTATATGTTGCCCCGGCTTAATAGCTATACAACAAAAAAAGTTTCATTCAAATCCGTCCAGTAGTTTTTGCGTGAAACGCGTACATACATACAGACAGACAGACAGACAGACAGACAGACAGACAGACAGACAGACAGACAGACAGACAGACAGACAAGAAATTCCAAAAAAATTTTTTTGCTTTCTATTGTTCTTTTTAAGTGTCCCTCTATCCATTATAGTCAAAAATACAAAATGTACAGACAAAATATTTTTACTGTTTTATTATATGTATAGATAATAATACATATGACTACTTATAGGAAAATTAGAAAAGGAATAGAGAAAAGACTACCTAGCTTAAATATTTGAAGTAACATGCGATGATTGTAAAAGTTTTGATTTGAAAGAAGATAGGGAAGGAGCCATTTTAATATCTTTAGAAAGTGTATTCCACAGCTTAGCTGCCAAAACTGCAAATAAATTTTGGTAGTTTGGGTATATTTATCTTCTATATACATATAATAAAACAGTAAAAATATTTTGTCTGTACATTTAGTATTTTTGACTAAAATGGATAGAGGGACACTTAAAAAGAACAATAGAAAGCAAAAAAAATTTTTTGGAATTTCTTGTCTGTCTGTCTGTATGTATGTACGCGTTTCACGCAAAATCTACTGGACGGATTTGAATGAAACTTTTTTTGTTGTATAGCTATTAAGCCTAAGCAACATATAGGCTATAATTGATTTTGAAAACTGGAACACCTGATGAAGAACCATAGCAGAACAGCTAAACTATAAGAAATATGGATATGGTGCCTTAACAAAAGTCGTTCAACCTGATGAGCATTTTCTGCTGACGTATAAAAATTGAAGATCTGGAACATCTGATGAAGAACTGCAAGAGACCAGCTACACTATAATATATATGGAAATGGCGCCTTAGCAAAAATCGTTTAACTTGATGAGCATTTTATGCTGACGTATAAAAATTGAAGATCAGGAACATCTGATGAATAACTCTAAGGACCAGCTACACTATAACATATATGGAAATGGCGCCTTAGCAATACTTGATTAATCTGATGAGCATTTTCTGTAGACGTATAAAAATCGAAGATCCGAAACATCTGAAACAGTTTGGAACACAAAAAGACTTTTCATCTAAGCGAAACTAACGCGGGCGAAGCCGCGGGCAACAGCTAGTTTTTAATAAAAGAAGAAATTTTGTGTGTCAAAGCGCGCTAACTTGTATAACATGCTATTTATCGAAGCAGACGTAGAGCCATATATATATTTCCTTTTTAATAGTGTAAGATGATGATGAACCAAAGTTAAAAATAATTAAGTAATAACTATTGTTATTGACATCATCATTTTAGTCTTATTCTGCCTACTGTAGTAGCATTGCCTTTCTTCCAGGACGCCTTTTCCTTTATCTCTCTGTCCTGTGTTTTATCTCTTATTGATAAAAAGCCGCGGTGGTGGCCGAGTGGTTAAGGCACCCGCCTGTGGCTGCAAAGTTCCCAGGTTCGAATCCTGCCCGTGCTACATGAGTTTGTATACTAATCTGACTCATGTACCTATATTAGTTTTCATCGACCACCACTTGCTTCCGGTGAAGGAAAACATCGTGAGGAAACCTGCACTCTGGTTGATGATTATCAGCTAGTGTGTAAAATGGAGAAGGCAATGGCAAACCACTCCATTAACATTGCCAAGAGAGTCTTTGTGTGTGTTCATTCCATATAATGACCACGACCCTCAGTCATGAGGAAATACGACTAAAGAGAGAGAGAGATAAAAAGACGTAGGTCTCCTCTATCGGACGAGTCTTCATGACCATGGTAGATAATATATGGCCGCTGTAGAGCAGGTTGGTAATATTACTCATTATTACCTTCTTCTTATCAAGTGTGTTATTACTAACCTGGTGTCAGATTTTATTCAAGTCACCTAAAGGCATCTGACATGACTTTTACGACTACCGCCATCTAGTGGCAGTAGCCGTATACACACCGTATACTTACGATGTTTTCCTTCACCGGAAGCAGGTGGTGGTCTATGAGAAAACTACCATACATGAGTCAGATGGGTCTACAAACTCATGTGACACAGGTAGGATTTGAACCCGGGTCCTACCCGACCTCAGGCGGGTGTCATTACTACTTGGCCATCACCGCCACCACCGCTACTCATTATTACCTACTCAAACTTGTTTCACTTAATTATATCCCTCTTTTGTAGGAACACACAACTATTTATCGGTAGAAGTATCTACAGTCAACAGTCAAAAGTATAGTCAGAACCAGCAAGGCAATATGACATTAAGGGCTATGCAATAAGATCTTCGAGGTATGACTGCACTATAAGACTCTTCACTGTACCTAAACTATAAAACATATACATGCATATACAATGCGATAATGTCTAGTATTTCACAGTGATTTGCATTGTAACAAAAGAAATATAAGTGAAATATCATTTTAAATAACAGCTAATGTTGCCA
This sequence comes from Ephestia elutella, assembly GCA_018467065.1. Taxonomy (NCBI): domain Eukaryota; kingdom Metazoa; phylum Arthropoda; class Insecta; order Lepidoptera; family Pyralidae; genus Ephestia; species Ephestia elutella. The sequence goes on from CM031586.1 coordinate 7,275,974, forward strand.
TTATTTGTGTTAAATGTCTCAGGCGCTGAGAATAAAAAACAATATATGCTGGTTCGTGTGCCAAAATTTCATATCATGTGAAACTCCATGGTTTATTTATACTACTTAGTCTGTGTCTAAAAGCACAGCGTTTGCGATAATACTCGGAACAAGGCAGTAATTACTTTGAAATGAAAGGTTCTCTAAAATATTTCTTTTTTTTCTTTTTTTATATATTTATTTGGGCACATCAACAATGTCCTAAATGTTTTGTACCTTACCTACAGATGTACCTATCTGTACATCTGTAGGTAAGGTATAAAACATTTCATGATGATTGAATGAGTTCAGGTGTGAAAGCGTAATAAACAAATAAACAATAACAATTTGTGAAATGACAAGCTGCGCGTCGAGATTGCGCTCCAACGAAAATTTTAGGATAAAACGCACCAATACTCTTAATCAAATCTATACGTTTTTGCAAAGTTTTTGTATTGTTTTTTCACACCTTTGTACTTATCCTATTTTAAATTTTTGTATTGTTAGTTGTGTACATAAACTGTTAAAATAAAGTGACAAACATTCAAACATACTCTCAATTTTTTACACATAGGTAGGCATAATAATATTAGTATGTAAAGAATAAGTTATTTATTTATTATTTACGTAGGTACTCAATTGCGTATTAAGTTTACATCCATCTGGTTTCGTGGTTCAATTACGAGTTCATAACTTTTCTATGCAAATTAGAATACTGTCTTGAGAATTCCCGCCGTCTTGTCTAACTCCCCAAATGTACTGCCTTCATACATCTTCAAGTTTTACGATTTAATTACACATACTTGATTTTATTTACCGTTTAGTGACCTTTGAGGGGTTCGAAAGAAAAATGTCTTGACAATAAAAATAAGAATGGACAAATAATGTTCTCTCTTTAGTCGTATTTCCTCATGACTGAGGGTCGTGGTCATTATATGGAATGTGTGTGTGTTCCACACACAAAGACTCTCTTGGCAATTTTAATGGAGTGGTTTGCCATTGCCTTCTCCATTTCACACACTAGCTGATAATCATCAACCAGAGTGCAGGTTTCCTCACGATGTTTTCCTTCACCGGAAGCAAATGATGGTCGATGAAAACTAACATGAGTCAGATTGGTATACAAACTCATGTAGCCCGGGCAGGATTCGAACCTGGGATTTTGTATCCACAGGCGGGCGCCCTACCATTTGGCCACCACCGCTTCTCAAACTGATAGAACATAATGTTCTCAAGCTGTATTAACTAATGGCAGGTAGTATACAACAACGTATCGCACGCGGTCGGACGACGACGACTGAAGTCCATATATTTTTTGTAACTACTAGGTAAGGTAGGTAAGCAATGCAAATATTGGGTAATTTTGTGTTTGTTCGCTATGATACATTTAAAATTATTAAGGACTACATTTTTTTTTTCAAATAACAATTCATCGTAGGTACTAATACGATCATTTATACAACTAGACAGGTTAATACTAATCCAATAGACAAATAAATCGAAAACTAATAGAATAAAACATATTTTTACCTGGAGGTCAAACTTGATACCTTGTAAGCACTGTGTAGTACACAGTGCTTACAAGATATCAAGTTTGTGTGTACTTTCCGCAAAGTGGCGATCGGAAACCGCTACTAATTCAACAATCCCACAAACACAAATATAAGCCACAAATAAATAACAAATTAAAAGGAACTTTGTTTCAACACAATAATCAAAGGGGTAAGTATCCACGATGTTCGTCCCGTCAAGTTGTGGAAAGTTATCTCAACAATTATGAAATTTGCTTAATATTCTGTTTCATAATAAACAAGCTACGCAAACATTGTGCTTTTGCCTCAATGGTTTCCGGTCCTATGGTTACTCAGCGCTACAAAATTAATTATTTTGCTGTGGTCTTGTCAGGATCGTAGAAATTGGATTTTTTTAGGTATGTACTTTAAAAAAATCTAATTATGCAGGGGGAATATGCAGTTATGCAGTCTTTTAGTGACAGAAAGCAAGTTTGTACATAAAAATAAATAATGACACTTGACAATAACACCTTAAATTTCACGCAAATAAAAATGAACTTTTATCTTTCATACAATTACGAAGTATTTAAGTTTTTAACATTGTAGTTACAGGTTGTCCTTGAAGCAAACTATTTAGTAATGTGTGCTTGAAGTCCCTCTTGTTGCGTCACAGTCAAGCACTTATGACCCTTCTACATAATGATATATTTCAAAATTTTGTGGTCAGCATGGTAAATATTATTCGTGACAATATTATCCGCAACAAAATTGATTAGCGGACATAGAGTAGGTACCTAATAGAACTAACTGTAAGAGAAAATGTAATACTATTTAGCTTTGCAACTACTTGTGCTTCTGTTGGATATACGAGTATGTATATTGCCCAAGTTTTTAGTTTTATAAAATTTTCTTTAGTATTTTATAAAGTAAGAGAGCGACATAGAACCAAACTTACGCATTTAAATAGATATTATCAAGATTAGTGCGAACTAAACTAATTTAAGTTACAGATTACAAGGACAATTTGATATTGGTAACTCCTTTGTTTATCCTTCATTTGTTATTCAAACTTGTAAATTATTCAAACTGTTATCTTGACCCCAAAGTATCCCTGAAAATTTTGGCTTCGTCGAGGCGTCATTTCAAATTAACTGCAAACTATGTGACTGACAGCCCTATTAAAATCAAAGTAAAATAATGTTATTCACCTCTGGAACCCCGCCTTAATTGGTAATCCCTTGATCACTACTTCAACGTTTACCCTGAGATAGGCAACCCTAACTGACCCTTCAAACATTACCTGTAAGGCCAAATGCTAAATATTAAGCGCTTGGAGTAATCTTTTGCATGAATTTGGGGTTTTACCAACAATGTTATATTGTTAAGTTAATCATTTTTAGGGTTCCGTACCTCGAAAAGGTAAAAACGGAACCCTTATAAGATCACTTTGGGGTACTTCCCGTTGACCTAAAATTATGAAATTTGGCAAAAAGCAAGGTCTAACAGTACTTATACATGAATAAATCTGAAAGTAGTAAATATGTTGTTGGAAGTCTGAAAAAAATTGTTACAAACTTATTTTTGCGCTAGATTCAGTACGAATCTTAGGGATCGAACTGAAAAATTAAGTTTGTTAAAGTAGTTGGTCTTTTAGTTAGAGCTATAATGTGAGATGCTTTGCCTGTATGGAACCCTCGGTGCGCGTGTCGGAAAAAAGGCAAGATACTTACTCAATGTTTCAATAAAACACTAATGTTAACTAACTCATAACTTGTAAAAAATTTCTCTTAAAAATATGATACAATACAGAACATGACACTAATACAACAAGATAATTGTTCCACATACCTATGAACCAATGACGGGGTTATTGCTAAGCAATCTTTTCCAGCCAACATTTTTGTAAGAATATGGAGTAGTTAAGATTAATTTATGTGAAATATCTTTCAAAATCACTAACAACCAGGGAACTTTTGATATTCCTCTTCGACCGTAAAATATGAATTATTACTTTGATCGTGAAAGTTTTGTAACTAAAAACAAAGTTAAGGTTGTGCTATCGTACCAAGGACTGACGAACGTAATAAAATTTAAATTGTATTTTTAGCTTGAGAATATACTTTTGATTTAGATTTTTTCACAGCTTGAACTTTAAACTAAATACCTACTTAGGTAGGTACCTAGGTATATAAAATTTAGTAATAAAATGATTATTCTTACCAATATTATAATTGCGGACGTCTTTCTGTATGTAACGCTTACTCAGCTAGTTTTTTTTATGAATTTGAAAAATAAAGTATTGTCGGTGATTTGTCGGTGGACCCATTAAATTTCCCAAATCTGTACAGATTTGGAACATGTATATTGATTTCCATATTTTAAGTTATGATAGTAAAAATAACATTAAAATTTGCAAAAAAGCATTAGTGCAGTTAGCAAGTTGTATTATTTTTTATCCTTTCATAATTGTTTTCACCTAGTATTAGAAATTTAAAATAAGGCGAGCAGTGTTAAGCGAACCACACCACAAAAGCCAGACGAAATGCATAACTTGAATGCTGAAGTCTTGAATTAATCTTATTAAACTCTCTAGGAGTTTTAACGTGCATTCCTCTTGGAGCCTCAGATTGAACGCGATGAGAATGTTCTCAATAAGAACATTGCATCTTAACATTCATTTATCGGTCATCTGAACTAAATTCCTGTAACAGGACTTGTGATTAATCAAAAACAATGTTTTTGTCAATATGTAGTATATATATGTAGAGTCAATAATGTAGGTACCTACTTGGAGAGTATATGTGTTAACACCAACCATCTAAAACATTATTATCACTTCTAATAGAATCAAATAGATTACTGTCTCGTACATATGTATTTCAGAACCCCAAACAATGAATTCTGTTTCATCAGTCAAACTCTTTTATGTTAGGACTGACTTTTGAGAGCACATTTCTTTTTGATCATAAATTAAAGAGTCACGAAAACGTTTACAATTTAAAAATAACAAACTAAAGAGAATAAGTTATGTTTGGCAACGGCACATACTTAAGTGCTATTTAATCCTCCTTTCCAGTATTTTATGACTAACTAGCAGTAAGTTCTGCTACGGTTATTATTGAAACCGAACTAGTGGGTCCATTAAGTATATCACTTTATGTCCTGCTTGGACTTCAAATGCGGCGCGATGCGATACCGTGTTATACGCGACAATGGTAATAAATATTACACGTGACTACGCCGCCCGCTGACATAGGCCACAAGTATGTACGCCGCATTTGACTTTTACGCATAGCGCGGTGCCGCATGCCGCGCTGTTTTGTGGCATTTGCTGCTCACGCAGGACAGGGGGTGAGATGTGCCAAGAAGTCACAGTTTGAATATTCCTTCATCATTAACTTGCAATGCTACCAACTTTATTGGCTTCTGTGGGATTTTGTTTATTAACGGCATTCAAGTTTGTTTTGCTTTCAAATTGTTCTCTTTCCGATTCAACTTCAGCAATATAGCAATTTGCAACATGTTTCATAATTATTATTACATTGGCTTTGTCTCAAATTTCGAGGTCCTATTTTTACAGTGATTTTACAGTCAAATAATACATGTTTTGAATATAATTGAGTAGTTTTTTGAATAACTCTATACAACTATTAAATTGATATTTATCTTGGTTAATAACTTTTAAATATCAAAATAAAATTGACGAAAAGTTAGAAAAAATAGGTACTTACCGAACTTAATTAACAGTTATTACAAAAAAATCACTACCTACTTAGTTAATCGAACAATTATTTCAGAAGCAAAAACTGAGCACATTTTTGGAAAGCCCACTCTCCACTAATTTGATTAAAAACAAAGAAAACCTCTATCAAAAGCAAATGAGCCTTTATTATTTGAAAATAGGACGTCCTATTACAAAGACAAATCGCTACGACATCTAATTTGATTACAAACAGATGCGCAGTTAAATGTCAAGATTCGAGATACGCTTTGAAAAAGGCATTTAATTAAAGTCTGGAGTTTATATGAATTAAGCAAATAACATTTTATTGAAGTCTATTCGAGCGGAGGCTGCGTATTAAGAGGATTCACGTTTGAGCTCCTTGCAACGATGCGGAGGCTATGACGCTCTCGTGGCCATGAAAAATGCGGATGAAGTATTTTTTTCATTTGTCTTCCTTAGCGGAATATACATTATACAGGACGAACTGTCTACAAAAACATACGTATATTATGTTACAATCTCTTAACTAACCGCAGCGTGTTTTTTTTATATTATACTTATACTTTTTGGGGACGCCAACGCATGAACCAGACGGGTGATCAGTCCACTCATGCCGGGACCATTTCACCCAATTCCCCTAATCCGCAGCGTGATAAAAATGTGCAAATTATTTTGAAAAACGTATCCGAGGCGAAATTCACCTCCGATACATTCCGTAACAGTAGGTACTCAAAGTGACATAATTTTTTTACAGTACTGAAAGTGACATAAGGTATATTTTTCGGGAAAAGCGGGAAAAAAGATAAGCTATGTAGCTGAGGCGAGGTCCTTTCATCGACTCTAGCCGACGACTCCAGCGATACATAGCCGAGCGTTTCACCTCAGTCTCTACCAATGCCCAACACATAAAGTGCTCAGCGGGCCTAAAGAATATTAAAGTTCGAAAATTCTCCCTTTTAAGGTTCCGTACCTCAGTACGAAAAAACGGAACCCTTACAAGATTACTTTGTTGTCCGTCTGTCCGTATGTTGCTGACTGACGTCTGATGCTTTGCATGTACGGAACCTTTGATGCGCGAGTTTAACTCGTACTTGGCCGGTTTTTTCCTATACATTAACGTATTTTAATGAAATGAGGTAAAAGGAAAAAGACATTTATGTAGGTATTTACTTACATACCAGTAATGTTTTATAGTTTTCACGTGTTAAAATCCTTACAGATTTTCCCCAGGACATTCATTACTTGTCGTACACGCTATTCTTTGTCAAATCTCTATTGCATATAATTTTATGTGTCTACCTCCCTAATATATTTTTTTTATGTTTTCATCTCTGCTTTAGTGGCCCAACTTTATAAGCTTAGGAAGGCGGTAATGTTTTCAAACGCTACCAGCGCTCATTGTTTGTTCAGAAATGCGTGCGTGCCTCTGCCTTTTCGCGTAAATTATACACAGAATTATAACTTCTATTATGGTTTATTTCATTAAAATACGTGAATGTATAGAAAAATACCGGCCAAGGACAAGTCGAACTCGCGCACTAAGGGTTCCGTACATGCAAAGCATCAGACGTCAGTCAGCAACATACGGACAGACGGACAACAAAGTGATCTTATATGGGTTCCGTTTTTTTCTTTCTGAGGTACGTACCTAACCCTAAAAAGATGGGAATTTTGGAAATTTCACTCCTAAGGGGGTGAAAAGAGTACAAAATTCACACGGGCGAAAACGAGGGCAAAAGCTGGCAAAGTAATTCAAATATATTATTTCCATCCTTTATTTATTTTTGAATCGAGTGATAACAATATTATTTTTGAAAAGTTAAACGTACTCGTATACGAGTATAAGTGGAGTGTCATTGTTTGGTTTTAAAGCATATTTGTAAATTATATATATTTTACAAAAGCTACTCTCGACAAATTGTTTATTTACGAGATTTTTTAATAGTTTTTTTATTACATTTTCTTTTGCTATTGACACGGAAAAAAATCTTGCACGTGTTTAGTGATAGAAAATAATAAAACCTCTTTAAGGCCTTAAACCATAGAAACAAGGTCAAATATAACACCACCATGTCGTATAAAAGTTTCAATGTCTGCTATTCAACCACTCTTCAATGTCCGAATGGGATCTATAGAAAAATGGTGGTCCTTTACATATGAAGAGTCTCTTAAGAGTCTCAGCACAAATTGGTACTAATCAAAAAGAAAAGGGACACAAAATAACAAAGATAATAAAAAGTAACGGCCATGTAGCCAATTACGTGTTATTACATACGCGTGATTCGTTGCCAGCGGGACTTTCGGCAAGATTTCCTTTCGTTTCCTTTTATGGTCATTTTGATGAAAAACGACCCCTACGTGCCATTATAACTTATTTTCAAGAGTAATAAGCAAAAGTAGATTATGATAAAGTTTTGGTTATTACCTTATTTTTCAGTAAATGGAAAAGGCGAGAATGTTTTATCAAAGTTGACCTTGACTTGACTTTCCACGATAATCTGTTATCAAAATCATAAGTATAAGGTACTGGCAGCTTAACACATAACAAACAATATAATATAACACAGCAGCTAGATTATTTTCTTACATAGTTGTTAAGGAAGAAAAAATAATTTCAGTATCCATACCTAGCACATTAATATAAGTACTACGTACAGAAAGGAAACTCCCGGCCCCTACCGCAATATGCTCCCCTCCCCCGCACCATCCGCACTTTTCCCCCGTTCTTTTGTGTATTGGGACGCTATGACTATGAAAACGCACACATTGACGTGTTACTGACGTGTTCACGAATATACAGTTACATTTGTAGTAGTAGTAGGTATATTTGACGCCCCGTGATAGTAGAAGTATATTTGACGTCCCGCTATGAAGCGTTCCCGCCCTATGTCCATAGCTCCAACAATGTCCACACTTCGATCGGAAAACAAGACTGCTGAAGTCAATTTTCAAGATTCAAATAGTTTCAAGATGCAAATAAAGTTTCAAGTCTCAGCAATGAGTCTTCTGCAGCTGAGTGCTGAGATATTTGATTAAAACCTCTGCAGCTAAGATTATTCCGTAGTCAACAAAATAAAGGTATGACGGTAAAATGGCAGGATCCTTTTACCCCAAACTAGTTTTAATTGACGCACAGTTGCAATTAAAATGAGATTTCATTGCGATCGGAACTCGAGGCAGTTTAAAATTAATTTTGTCTTATAATTGGAGTAATATTTAGCAAAAATTAATAGAATTTTCATTTGGACGTATAATTTGGGAGTTAAGAAAAGCCTAAAAGTTATGCAATACGCTGTCCATCCTGTAAACGTTTTTGATAAAACACAACCATCGACAATAACAGGCGCTAAAATAAAATAATGGAATACTTTGGGAATAACCCATTTTATTTACATGGATAAGTTTACACTTGAAAAGATTAAATCATTTGTTATCTCACCTGAAGAGATGAATATAACGTACACTTACCCCAAAAAAGTATATAAATTAAAGATAATTCTTTAAAACAAACAGAAATACTAATTGAACATTGCTTTTAGTGAAAAACTCTTATAGTTATTTGTTTTTTGAGAGAACCCTATCGAATACAAAACACGAGGTAATTTATCAATGTTTCCTTTTTTGTTAGCATCCCAAAAGTTCCGGTTCGTTGCCATCGGAGGACGAAGGTTGTTTTAGGCTGGGAAGTTTCCTTATTTTACTTTCCAAATCACGTAGCCGTCAGCAAATGCGTTCGGCTCACCAATTGCTTCCAATACTGTCTTCATACGTGGTCATATTACAGCTGTATACTCTAGCGTCAAGATTAACTTTGTTATTAGGTAACTATATCGCAAATTAGCCAAGATTTATATTTGGTATAAAAAGTTCTAATCTAAACTTTATATATATAAATACGTATAATGGATATGAGTTTCACCCTAATGATGCATGCACTCACGTTATTCAAAATGATGTTTATAATTACTACAGTGAGTTTTATAATATAAAAGGTTTTAGAAGTATTAACTTTAAATTAAGATTCGTGTGTTTAAAACAGTAGCAGTTCTTAAAACAAAAATTTAATTGTTTAACAAATTTGTGGTGTATTCGTTAATTTGTTAATTCAGCATAGGAATAATTAACCGTACCTAAAAGGCATTGTGTTTCATTATAAAACCTGTTCGGATCATGATTTGTTTCAGAGTGAAGCTCAATTACCTTTGATGAAGGTTGGGAGTAGGGAAAAGGTAACACGCGCCCGAAAATTTCTTGGAAAAATCTCACTGAAAGCTTATGTAGTGGATACCTTGTTCAGATTTTTCTTAGAAGGGACTTACTGGATGAATGAATTATTACGAAAACCCGAAAAATTCGACATAGTAATATTTATATAAGGGGAAACATTATAAACAGAAAATCTAAATAATAAGTAAACGAATTACTGGAACTTCAGTAGCTATTACTTACTACTTAAATGAAGACAATTTAATCACACAAATTAGTCGATCAGGAAAAGGATTTAAAATCCCCTTTTCAGTCCCCGAAGGAAACGCTCGAAGCACGACAATATAAATGAACAAAGTTGTATTAATCCGTCGACAAACAATCAATCATTGGCTTAATTTAAAAGTTTGTTAAATTGATTGTTAGCGGAAAAGACGCAATAATTAAAAAAGGTTTCCTTCCTGAAGTTTCTTTAGCCGAAGTGTCGTCCATTTATAGACAATTAATAAACAGAATTGAACTATATTATTACAGGAGTTATTTACTCGACTACACAAAAAAATGTACAGAAAGATAGAATTTCGGTTTATGCATTTAGGTGAGAATTTTCAAATGTTAGTCTTACTATTTGTTAAAATACGTAGCAAATTAATTGGGTTTGGTACATACAATATATACCTAGTTCGGCTGATATTTTATCACTATACTTATTAAAAAATCAAAGTCACGTTTATATGTTTTACTATATGTATGAACGTGATAAATCTAAAACTACACACAGACATGGACTGGACATAACACCATTACGTTAAAAGCATAAAGTTATTAAGGATAAATCTCCATGGTTAAAAGATATTTTCCGACATTTTCCTAAAATAAAAAAGGATATAAGTCATTAAATAATTCAGTTTACGTTGAATACTCTCAAAATATATTTTTATGCTTGGCCAGACTGGCAATTTTCAACTGAGAGGCAGCGGTTCAACTCTCTCAATTATTTGGCAAATTTTGTTTCACCGCTTTTGTTTTTATGCTCGGGTAATTCAAGAAAAAAGTTTATTCGGTAAAGATCTGAGGTTTAACTATAATATTCTTTACACATTTATTTTTTTGTCTTGTTGGAAGAATATTTTTATTTTGCCTGTGATAAGAATACGGGGAGGCAGGTAGTTGGATGAAAAAGGTTAATGATGTAGTTTTATAAATAGCACCTAACTTGAAAATAACAACAACTGTTATGATATTCTTATGCCATTATGGGTAAAATTTGCTTAAAACTTTCATATCAAAATATAGAAAAGGTTTGCCGCCTCCGAGTAATGAATATAAATTTATAAATAAATACCGAAATTTTCAGTTAAAATTGAAATTACAATTTATACGCTTTCAAAATTTAAAATGTTGTACGATGGTTTCCACTAGTTAAAATACAATCTGAATACAATTAAAAACATAAAATACAATCTGAATACAATTAAAAACAAACTATGCAATTGCTGACACGAAAATGTGAAAATGTTTAACATATCAGCAAGTATCCGTCATTTTGTTCGTTCAAAGATAGCACAGTCAAGTCACTATATCTAACGGAGATGGAACAATATTCGTTGCCGGCGAATATTGTTCACTTTCGGTATTTTTGTTGATTTTGATTTGAGGATATTACTTTTATTTTCATGACAGCCTAAAAGTGAACAAACTCGAGCAAGCTACTGCATTTTAACACTTGATAGACAGCTGATACTTAACATGGTTTGTACAGTACATAAGATATTTACCGATGCATAAACAAATATAATTTTGAAAAAAATTGGCTGGATAGAAGTATCATAGACGCTTTATTTTGTCGCCGCTTGACATGCAACGCATAGGACTCTGTAACTCCTTAGTTCACCTGAATACATAGAACAACACTCGTTCCGCGCGTGAAAGTCCTTATTGCTCGAAGCTTGAACACGCAATCGAATTTCCTTTCTAAAAAGGTTCAATTAAGAGCAACATATACTTACATATATCTATGTAGGAAAGATAGAGGATCAGAAAAACTACGTTTTAGGAGACGGGACTCCCACACAGAAAAGTGTCCGATACAAATAGGAACTACGGGCACCAAAGAGATGGAAATAGTCGGCCATCAAAATGCTTCCTCGTTTCATAAATCAGTTTTTTTCCTTTGGAGTTTGTACCTACATCTTATTAAATAGATATATAAAACAATGATAAACGATTAAATCTCAAAATTTATGAAAATTCCTTATTCAAGCGCTTTTTGACTTGTTGATTTGTGCCATTTAAAGCACGGATAATATTTTGCTAAACGTCTTTACGCTCCGCTGCACACCACTGCCGGATTTTTGGTTGCATATTCATTACATAGGTTGACTACACTTACCAAAGTTAAGGAAAAGGTTCAAACCTAACCACGGTAAGGGTACATGCCCCTCCTCCGCACGTAACTATACGTCACTTCCAGGTCTGCTCGACGTTCTACCGTGCTAACTAAATTACCAAAACTTCAACATTTAAACATTGTAATACTTAAAAGGAAAATCGGACATAGTAACGTTAATAAATAATTTAGAACGGTGACCGGCAGAGGTCCGTACACTGCGACGAACACACATAGAATGCCTGATTGAAACGCTGCGCAAACTTTTATAGGCGCACAGTGGGGGAAAAATCACATGTCACACGTACGCCGTCATTGGTATAACTAAATTATTAATAAACCGTGAGTAGCTAACTTGTAATATTCTTAACCAAACTATATAACTGTAGGTTATAATTATGGGTTAAAATGTGTAATATAAAAAAACTACAACAGATACCTACCTTAATGAACTGACTGTTTGTATACAACGACACACGAGCTTACTACCAGTATTATTTATTTGCTAGCTTTAAAGTATTCCAGAGAGGATTTTTGTTATTAAACAGAAAATAAGATACCTATCTATACCTAATCATATCTGAAAAGTTGACTAAACTAAACCTATTTGGTTTTGTAAAGGAAAAATATCTAAAGCTCGGTTCAAATTCTTGGCAACGACAACCATTTTGTATAAATATTTTATTTTTCTTTGGAATTCGTAAGATGTTTTTATTTTGTGAAACAAAATGCAAAAACATACAAAGTCGACAAGACCCAAAATATTTCAGGAAATATTTTCCATTACCTTTGATCAAATCCTAATCCTAAATAAGTAGATACCTATATGTGTATGTTTTCATCTATGGAAAAGTTAGTTTTATAAAGCCCAGACACACTCACACACACGTGAAAACTGATTGTAAAATGTCATAATAGTTGTTTTAACCAAATATAGAGTACAATAAAACTCCCACGCGATCTATACAGCTTTGTCACTTTCAAATTTTATCGCGTACAATACAGCACAAAACATACTAAGGAAATAAGACATATTTTCCACCTTCTGATAATGAAAAGCTCGCGAACGCACCATTACATCAAACTCGCACATAAAGTACACATTACGCGTAGAGTTAACACACGAACGTGGTCGCCATCTAAAAGCATGTCTTTTATTTGAGAACAGTATTGTTAGCCACAATATGTGCTGCCTCGGGAATATACGGTCGGCCTCTTTATTGCCTCTAAGATAAATGGCGGTAGTCTCAAGGATCTTGGTGCAAATCGGTAAATGATGTAGCTGCTAGATGTAAACATGCATGAAACACGTCTTGCAGTGAAAATGATGGTAATATTTTTACGCGACCACTCAGAAATTGCAATGTTTTTATTGCTCGTGTTCATTCTTGAAGTTTTTATCTTACATCTCGTGTATACATTGCAGTCAATAATTAGGCGGGTCCACACAGAGCGAGCTGCCTCGCGAGACTAATCGACGTACAATTGCTTATTTTTGTCTTGTGTTATCGCATTGCATGCCCGACCATAGAATACTAAAAAGTTACTTGACCCGACCCCGACGCTCTTTGTTTATAAGGGCAAAAGCATGACACGAGGTACCCCGCACCCCCGCTGTATAATGACGAGCGCTCGAAGGTTTGTTTTACAAAATATTGCTTGATTTGCATGAAATATTGGAAAAAGAAAGATTTTGGAACAGTAGAGAGTAAGAAATACATGCCATTCCGTTATTTTTTTTTTCATATAGTAGTTTTTATGTTACGAAAAAAATAAATGAAACAAATGTAACTCAAGACCTGATATGGCACATATTTTTTTCATATTTTTCTGCCTAACCACGGCTGAACATTAGCCTAAATCACCATTACACAGGACTATAAGCAACGTACCTCAATAGACACCACACAGAGCGAGCAGCCTCGCGAGGCATTTGCCTCGCGCGGCAAATGTGACGCGTGGCTGTCAGCTCTATGTGGACCAAATGACCGAGGCACCTTTGAGCCACACAAAACAAAAAGTCGGTGGCTCGGCTGCTTAGTTCACTTATTCGCGGCCGAGGAACGCATCCATACAGATAGCAGCCTCGCGCTACAAATATAATGGCGCATAATGTAAATTTTCAATCTTTCATTATGGTGAAACCTTTCAAGAGATTCCAATGCCAGTCTCACCAGTAAGTAATTACTTACTTACAAACAAAAAGCAATAAATTATACTTACTTCTAGAACGTTGTTCTTCGCAAGTACGTCTTAGGACTTCCAGGGAAATGCATAGCTTAAGGTAAGACGGCCGTGAGGATTTAAGGCTGCCACACACCGGATGCATCTCTGACACCATGCGTTGCATCTGCAGCACGCTGCGACAAAAGCAATTCACACCGGTTCCACGGCATCGTCGCGACGCACGCAGCGCGCTGCGTCTGCGACACCGTGCTTTTGCAATTCTATTTTCTCCCACAACATAGATTGATTATAATTTTTGTCTTGTGGTCAGACAAACATGTGTATCTGCGTACTATATCAATTAACTTTTCGCGTATTTCAAAATCCATGATCATTGGTCTCTGTAAATCTGTAAATATTCACAACCGAAGTGCCGCAGCTGGTGTCGCAGGTGTGCATGCAGCTGCGACACCGGCTGCGGTGTGTGTTTACTTAAGAAGTCCTGTGAAATACAACGTCATCATGCCGTGCGCGTGTGCGGCGATGCCGGTCCGCTTATGCGCGACCACACCGCGACCGTTTTCGGTTTGTATCGCCCGCGTTTGGCGTCGCAGAGGCAACGCAATGCATCTGCGACACCGCCGTCGGTGGGAACCAACGCGTACAAATTCAAATAATACAAATCATTTGGCAGTACAGCACGTCTGCGACACCGTTTGGTGTGTATCAGCCTTAATTCTTGATCATTGAGTTTTGTTTCCCGTAAAAAAAATCTCAGGTCATCCCAAACAATTATATATAAGACTTAGTTAAAAAAAAAAATATGTGAGACAAAACTGAATGAGCCAAACAAAAAAATCAGCAGAATTATAAAAGAAACTAATAATCAATGCTTCCTCCGTTCCAAAGAGCATGTTGATTTTTTTTTATGTGGGACATAACTCAATGAACTAAACGAAAATTCCCTGTGAGGCGTCATACATTTTCTCCATTTATTGCGAGTAGGTGGCAAGTGTTTCTTGCTACATTACATGTAAGTATTTAAAGCGTGTTTTAGTATAAACGTAACTTAAAGCAAACTAATTAACTGTAAATGTATAAATGCACTCGCATTTTGGGCCAGTTACGATTGTCTGCTACCGTGAAATTATTAAATAAATTACCTAATTCTCACCTGTTTATCTATACATACCTATAATAAAACAGAAAAAATATTTTGTCTGTACATTTAGTATTTTTGACTGAAATGGATAGAGGGACACTTAAAAAGAATAATAGAAACCAAAAAAATTTTTTTGGAATTTCTTGTCTGTTTGTCTGTATGTATGATCACGCTAATCTCCGAAAGTACTGAACCGATTTGAATGAAACTTTTTTTGTTGTGTAGCTATTAAGCCTAGGCAACATTTAGGCTATAATTTATTTTGAAAACTGTAACACCTGATGAAGAACCAAAACAGAACAGTTAAACTATAAGAAATATGGAAATGGTGCCTTAACAAAAGTCGTTCAACCTGATGAGTATTTTCTGCTGAGGTATAAAAATTGAAGGTCTGGAACCTCTGATAAAGAACTGCAAGAGACCAGCTACACTATAACATATATGGAAATGGCGCCTTAGTAAAAGTCGTTCAACCTGATGAGCATTTTCTGCTGACGTTTAAAAATTTATATACGATATGGAACATCTGATGAAAAGCTCCAAGAGACCAGCTACACTATAACATATATGGAAATGGCGCCTTAGCAAAACTTGATTAATCTGATGAACATTTTCTGTAGACGTATAAAAATCGAAAATCCGAAACATCTGAAACAGTTTGGAACACAAAAAGATTTTTCATCTAAGCGAAACTTACGCGGGCGAAGCCGCGGGCGACAGCTAGTATAAAATAATATCATTAAAATTAACGTGAACCTTTAACCTGTTTATATAAAATAATATCAATAAAATTAATGTGAAATGTTTAAAAATATGTTTTTATTTTGGTATTAATTTTTATAGCATTTCATGCAAACTTTCCATTCAAATTTCGATTGAAGATAGGTACTTTTTCTGCTAAAATTAAAAGCAAATAGTGACATCAAAATTTAATATCAGCAATATTGATTTCCACCAAAACATCCCAAATCGTCCTTTTCGACTTAAACTTTATAAACAGGTTCTCCGTAAGCCTGAATCATCCTTAATTCACCATTGGGAAGTGATATTAGCTGAGAAATACCCAAAAGGGTCGCTTTTCCAATACCGAGTGGGTGTTTATGTACATTTACACCAAAAAATGGGCGATAAGGAAAAGTTTCAATGGATATCCGATAGCGGGCTCGATTATGATTAGGTTTGTACAATTTTATCGATGTTTATCACACGCCAAAATGGGACTAACGTTTCGCTTTCACGCTATGAAACAATTGAAGTTGAAATTGAATTATTTGGTAGGTACTATTTGTTCACTCTCGTCAGGTCTTGTTGCCAAGTCTAATATAGGACACGTTTGTACAATGCCACAATGTACAGTCGGAGCAAATAAAACTGAACTCCTATATTACTGAATATTATCTCAGAGGGGTCACGTTTATCTGCCCCTGATATGAATGAATAAAAATTGCTATAAGCTTAAAAATAGCACTTTTAAATCGTCATAAACTGAGTTAGTTGACGTCATATAATTACTTAAAGTTAAGGTTAGTTAGGCGCAAGTTAGAAGAGACGGGCCGCAACAAACTCCACTGCTGCATTTTCTCCAAAAACGTCACTTTACAATGCAACATTATAATTAAAGAACTATCTATGTGGACAAATATACATTGTAAATAGTACTTCTTAAATCTGTCATCAGGCAAAGTGAGCTAAAATTGACTGCAGTTTCCATTCATGCTTAAATAAATAAGCAAAAATCCATATTGTTAATTGCACCTTTTCCACAATTATTATTTCTGTGCTTAAAAATAAAGGAAGTTTGCGCATATTTTATCCCTTTCCTTAACTATCGCGCTTCATTCCCCTCATTGATATGGGCAACAAGCCCTTCTTGATCATCCTTCTGAAAGGTTTTTACGTGAGGAAATGGAAACAGGGGACGTGTTTCTGGTTAAACTGCTCTGATTAAGAAAAAAAAACAGGGTAAGGTAGGATGTAAAACAGAAGTGATGATAAGCTAGCTTTTTTATAAAAAATAAATAAATTATAAGTCAAATTTTGTAACAATTAAACCAATTTCTATAAAATGTTATCGATTTTCAAACTAGTTTTGTTACCATCGAGATATTATGTACAAACGATTTGTCATTTAATATTTAAATCCGGGAGTGACAAGAATCCCACAGCTGGACTAAGGCCTCACCTGTACTTTTTCCTAACTCAATTTCATTTAAAGCTGCCATTATTACGTTATTCATAAACTTACTTTTAGTCTTAAAGTTAATATTTAAGTAAGTATACCTAATGAACGAGGAACAAAAGTCAAGACGAGAAGTTTAATTTCCCTGTTGCATGTTAAAATGAAAACCTTTTTGAGTAAAATGAAAGTTTTCTATTGCATATTAAAACATTTCGTTTATTTGCTACTAGCTGTTGCCCGCGGCTTCGCCCGCGTGAGTTTCGCTTAGATGAAAAGTCTTTTTGTGTTCCAAACAGTTTCAGATGTTTTGGATCTTCGATTTTTATACGTCTACGAAAAATGCTCATCAGATTATTCAAGTTTTGCTAAGGCGCCATTTCCATATATGTTATAGTGTAGCTGGTCTCTTGGAGTTATTCATCAGATGTTCCAGATCTTCAATTTTTATACGTCTGCAGAAAATGCTCATCAGGTTGAACGATTTTTGCTAAGGCGCCATTTTAATATATGTTATAGTGTAGCTGGTCTCTTGCAGTTCTTCATCAGATGTTCCAGATTTTCAATTTTTATACGTCAGCAGAAAATGCTCATCAGGTTGAACGATTTTTGCTAAGGCGCCATTTCCATATATGTTATAGTGTAGCTGGTCTCTTGCAGTTCTTCATCAGATGTTCCAGATCTTCAATTTTTATACGTCAGCAGAAAATGCTCATCAGGTTGAACGACTTTTGTTAAGGCATCATTTCCATATTTCTTATGGTTTAGCTGTTCTGTTATGGTTCTTCATCAGGTGTTCTAGTTTTCAAAATCAATTATAGCCTATATGTTGCCCAGGCTTAATAGCTATACAACAAAAAAAGTTTTATTCAAATCCGTTCAGTAGTTTTTGCGTGAAACCCGTACATACATACAGAAAGACAGACAAGAAAGTTCTTTTTAAGTGTCCCTCTATCCATTTTAGTCAAAAATACTAAATGTACAGACAAAATATTTTTACTGTTTTATTATATAGTTAGATTATGATAGAATTTATATAGTTCCATTACCCTTACCTAAGAGGTAGTTAATATGAGCTGTCTCTAAATGTTCCAGGGGGGCTAAAACGGCCACTTTGATGAATCGGAATATGATCCATTTCTCATTTCCAACATATTAATAAATGAACCTTATGTATGGTAGAGTAAGGTTCATTTTCAAATATTTAGGAAATGAGAAATTGATCATATTCCGATTCATCAAAGTGGCAGTTTTAGCTCCCCAGGATTTTGTATTATTCACAAAGGTTGTGTATGACTTGGCTTAGCAAAATATTAAACAGGATTAGTTTCTCTACCTTTGATACAGCTTTGAATAATTTTGTAGAAGGTCCTATGAAAGCTTGAATTTCTAAAAGAATTGATGAATATACTCATTGTACAAGCTTTTATTTACTCTCATCTATTGAATTTGACTTTTAATTGTAATTTCAAAGCACATCTAAACATTCACATATAGGGGCAAAGACAGGTTTCAATGCTTAAGTTTTTGCAGCATTATTTTATAAGGAATGACTAGCAGATATATTAGCATTAGAATAAGGGATTTCATCTACAGAAATAGGGCAATACCCCTCGTCTCCAGGCTCGTTTGTCACATGACACGAGCATTGGCGTGTGTCAGACGGCGATAATCCGGAAAATTCGAGGTCACTGCTTTACAAACTGTGAGGAAAAACAAACTTGTTTTTGCTGTTTTAATGACGGATGTGATTTGATAGGCCCCGGATTAACCCCAATACTATAGAATAGATTGAAATTTAAAATTAATTAACCTGTCTTCGTCATCAATTATATTATAATTATTTCAACTATCTGACATATTAATGGATTTGATGATAGTTCTATTTATTTGTGACATTTGACGTTGGTATTAAACTTTCGGCTATAGACTTACTATTATATTATTAATTACTATTTAATGATTTATATCTTCCTACCTATGACTGAACCTATAATGCCTTATTTGAAACGTAAAAAATATATTGAAAAATTCTTTCTGCAAGCAGAAGAAGCGAAGAATTCATTTGTTTGTGAGTCTGAATAAGTTCACTTTTTGCTGACTGTATAATAAATTCCTTCCAATTGGCTTTCTTGTTGATCGACTTTGAAATATAAACATTTTTATCGGAAATTGCTTGAAAGCAATACATTTTGCTGCATTACTCGATATTTGAATGGAAATACTTGGATATGCAAGTTGCCAATTCTTTAATTTTTATTACTATTGCCTCCGTGATTTACTTATTAAGTAATATTTTTACATGGACGATAATTTATTTAACGTGGACGCTGTGGACTTAAATCAATCTCAATAGTTAACACACATGCACAGCCAAAGCTACTAGGCGAAGGAAGCTGAAATTTCGCAAGTAGGTTCCTCAGAGAGTACCTATAGGAGAGCACTAAGAGAGGATTTCCTAAAATTCCCATGAGAACAATGTCCCAGACCCATGCTGGTTAATAATAAAACAATCCTGTTTGCATGACTATCATGCAACATTCAACATAATAAACAAACAAACGCCATAACAAAGCATGTCGAGAATGGTCCTTTGAGAATCGGGACTCTATATTTACATTTTTGGTACATTAAAACAAATGAATAAAACAAACTACAACGCAGTTGAGTTTACTTTAATTTGCGCTCGAAACAACAAGAAAATTAAGATTTTACATTCAGGCAATGTGATACTGTTATAAAGGTAATTGTCGCTCCACTATAGCTCTAAATTGCAGCACAATTACGTGTAGGTTAAGCATTAAGTTATTGGTGTGGCGGGACAAGCTGTTCCTATCTACATCTCTGAAGCCCTAACTAGCAAGGGTCGACGACTTCTATACCTAGCTAAAGACTTAGCGGCAACCTGCAATTATAAGTACTGTTGGACAAGTAGTGGAAGAATCTTCGTTAGGCGTTCAGAAGACTCACCGCATATTGAAATCAAAACAGAAGAACAAATATTGGCTCTCAAGCAAGAAAAGTGACTAGACTTTGATATTTCTTATTTTCCATTTATTATAATATGTTTAATACAATTATTAGTTATAAAGAACCAAACAACACTCAACTTATATGAAATCACAAAAACGAATTATTTAATTTTATAATTACAAAAGTCATAAGCCATCAATCAAACTAAAATTATTACAGAGGGGGTACATTCCATCTGTAAAAGTAGTTAAAAATATAAACTGGGACATAGGTTTTCCTTACCAAAATTCGATCATATAAATACAATTAATAATCTGGACCATCTGGACAGTCTAGCTACTTGCAATTCTTATTTGTGTGAACCTGAAGATTGTAAATCACTGTTAAAACCATTAAATCCCGCGAAAACACTTACAATAATAACACAAAATATCAGGAGCATTAATTACAATTTCTCTGAATATGAAGTTCAAATATCAAGAATTGACTGTAATATTGACATACACATTATGACGGAAACTTTTAATTGTTCAAATTCAACATACCCATCTTTAGATAACTACACAACCTACTTTAGCACAAACAACGATAACAAAAACGATGGTCTAGTAATATACGTTAAACATGGAGTCCAAGCAGTGGTAACTGAACCTTCTTTCATTGATGCTAGTTGTATGATAATCAACGTTGAAGACGATACAACTATTGTTGCTTTATATCGTTCACCATCTAAAAGGAATATTGATCCATTCATCACCTCCTTAGACTCGATTCTCAAAAAGGTTAAATCTAAAAAGAATCTTATCATTATGGGCGATATAAACCTTGATATAAAAAATAAAGAAGAAGACAAGAAAGTTTACCAATATTTGAACCTACTTGCTTGTCACGGACTATCACCAACTCACAAATTTTCAACGAGACTTGGCAGTTGTCTTGACCATGCTATCATCAAGTCTAATAATTCTTGTAAAACCTGCGTAATAAAAGCACCAATTACAGACCATTCAGCCGTTCTCATAAATGTCATACTAAATGAAAACAAACTACAACAACAAACTTGTAAACAACTAGCAACCAAAACTGATTTAAAAAAAGTAATTCATGACATATCACACCATAATTTCGACTCAATTATTAACTCGGATGACGCTGAATGGGCTGCAGAAGAACTAGTAAAAATACTTTCTAATTACTTGATAAGACATACTATAAAATTTCTACCACCCAAAAATCAAAGATGCCTAAAACCGTGGATTACACCTGGATTACTTAGATGTATAAAGAATAGAGATAAAATGCACCTGAAGTGTAGAACAGAGCCTAATAATACCGTTTTAAAGATAACATATAATAGATACAAAAACTTCTGCAATAACCTTCTTAAGAGAATTAAACGAACCTACGAAAAAAATGAACTTTCTAAACATTCGAAAAATCCCAAAATGACATGGAAAATAGTAAATGAAATTACACATAGACATACAAAAAATAAAATTCCCTCAGATTTATTAAGAATTGCAGACTGTCCAGAAAAATCTGCAAATCTTGTAAATGACTTTTTCGTCAATATAGGAAAGCAATTGGCAGCTAAAATTGATCAAACAAACCCTAACGACAACCAATCTCATACTAATGATAATTCGCCATCTTTACTTAACTCTATGACCCTAATGGAGACAACAATTGAAGAAGTAAAAGCAACTATATTAAACTTAAAAACAAACTCTGCAACAGGTTGGGATGGAATTTCAACCAAACTTTTACAAAATATTATAGAATATATTGCTGAACCATTAACACACATATTGAACTTATGTATCAATACAGGTGTATTTCCTAAGTGCTTTAAAATATCTATTATTCACCCTATCCACAAGTCGGGAGACAGAGATTGTGTTAACAATTACAGACCAATTGCCGTCTTGTCAGCGTTGTCCAAGATATTTGAAAAAATATTGAATAAGAGACTTCAATCATTTTTGGAAAAGAATAAAATACTATCCGATAATCAATATGGATTTAGAGCAGCGAGATCTACAACTGATGCAATAACCAATTTAACTGAATTCATAGCATCTAAAGCTGACAATAAAGAGAAATGTGTAGGTGCCTTCCTGGACTTCACAAAAGCATTTGACACAGTCTCTGTCAACCTCTTATTACATAAAATGAGCAGGCTGGGTATAAGAGGCATTGCACTTAAACTGTTCAAAAGTTACCTATCCAATAGAACGCAGAGAGTTAAAATTGGTGAACATATCAGTGATGACATGCCCATTGAGTATGGTGTACCACAGGGCAGCGTGCTTGGCCCTAGTCTCTTTCTTATTTATATAAATGATCTCTGTGAGTTGGATCTAAAAAACGCAAAAATTTTTACTTTTGCAGACGATACTGCAATTATATTCTATGATCAAACTTGGGAAGGGGCTAGAGTCAAAGCAGAAGAAGGCTTATGTACTGTCAAATCATGGCTCACAAAAAATATTCTTACACTTAACCTAACAAAAACTAAAATTGAAACGTTTGGCATTCAAAAACACACCTTACCAAAAAGTCCTGATTTTGAAGTAAAACTACACAGCTGTTCTGATAAACATAATTGCGACTGTCCCGCACTTGAGCGAGTTCAATCTATAAAATACCTTGGTATATTACTCGATGAAACCTTAACATGGAAACCGCAAATTCTTTGTCTTACTAAACGGCTTCGTAAATTAATATATGTATTCAAAACTCTAAGACACGTGGCTGATATTAAACTACTAAAAACAATTTATTACGCATTAGCGCAGTCAATATTAATGTACGGTATAAGAGCATGGGGTGGAACCAATACAACTCACCTGTTACAGCTGGAAAGAGCACAACGTTGCTTACTTAAAATTATCATGTTTAAACCATTTAGGTACCCGACAAAGGATCTTTATAAAATATGTGGTGTACTTACAGTCAGACAGCTGTTCATTCTGGATACTGTTATAACAAAACATAAGCAAACACCTTATGATCCAAAAAAGCTACGGCGTAGAATAAAATATAATGTATGCAATTCTTTACAATTTAATACGGTCTACTCCCACAAATTTCAAATGTACCTAGGGCCACTACTTTATAGAAAACTAAATCAAAAATTGAATATCTACTATTTAAACAATTACAGTTGCAAACAGAAAATAACGGAATGGCTTAAGACTCTTGATTACCTAGATACTGAAAATTTACTACACACACCGAAATAAGTTGAGTTGTGTACAATGATATTATATACTTAATACTAATGATGACCATTTAAAGTGTACTAGGTGTATGTACATGTGCACATATATGTGTGCACGTGTACATATATATTGGGTTCATACCTATATATATTTATTCATTTAGCGACAGATATATTATTTATTATAAAACATTTCTTTACGTGTAATTTATCATTATAATCCGCTCAATAGGTAAACTGTTAAAGAAAAAAAATATTTACATTTATCTATACATATATAACAAGCAGTATAAATTTTAAACATATACCTTTAATTGATTTAAACTTATAAAATTTATCATGTAACAACAAACAATATAATAATAACAACATATTTATGAAAATATGAACTCACGCATTCTCATAAAAACTCAATTTCTTAAGTCCATAGTTTAAGTTGTAGCAAAAACCAGTTCTGCACAGGCTGTCCACGCGCGTTGCGCGTGAGATAATTTGTTAACAGTCGTGCAGGTAGAAGCAAATTTGTTGACGTGATTATTGTATGGCGAACGAGTGCACCGTCTCTAATCATAGTGTTAAAGTCTTAGGAAAAAACTGGCACCTAAGTTACAGGCTAGGCCTAGTTTAGGTGTCAGTGACAATACTTCTGGTGGTGGTCATACAGGTATTATACCTAAGTAAAATATTAAGTTAATTAAATATTAAATTAAGTTAATTTAGAGAAGTAAGGCATTTGTTGTTGGAAATTAATAAAGAATTATTATTATTATTATTATTAATTTTGTGTTGTAATATCAGAACAACAAAGCAAGCAGGGTAAAAGTTCAACACGAGGGGTTAAAATTAACAGAACTACCTGCATAACAACTTTAGACAGTAATATTGTTGTTAAGCTTAAGGTCTAGATAACTTGCGTTCGAATAACTTGTATGTATATGAATTGTATTGAATATGAACAAAATCCACAAAAACCTTAAAACGGATTTTCCGTAAAAGTCTTTATTAGTCAATCTTTCTTTTTTATTGTCGAGCAAATAGATCTTCGCCCTAACTGCTAGGATTGCCACAGTAATTGAATCATTCAGGAGAACGCCAATAACTGGCTGCGTAACTCTATTTCCTCCGAGATCTAAGAGATTGCAGGCCTCATGAAAAAAATATTGAAACTTTATGTTGCCAGCTATTTTATCTGCGGTCTTTCTGCGCAAAAACTTCACATTGACCGAATTGAAGGCGAGTAAACTGGGCTCATCCAAGATAAAAAATAATTAAGCCTCAGATTATGATAATAATTTATGATGTATGCTTTATATAGAAATATTTTTTTATTTCATCGCGTTTAAAGCCAGGGTATCGAACTACATACGCGTACTTTATTCAGTTAATCCAATAAACATTCCCATTATTCAAATATCAAACATTTGCCTAACCTCAATGTTCGATTACTGTTTATTTTCTAAATTCATTGAGTTCTTAGTCGATGTTGCTCTTTGAAAATATAACGTTATGAAAATATGTATAGGTGTAATGGATTTGAGTGGGTTCGAGTTCTACATACTACCATTTCGGTTTCTCGTGGCTGAATAGACGGGATAAGGGTTAAATAAATGTGGTTTAAACATTAGAAAAGCCATGCACTAACAAACATGCACGTAAGGAAGCATCTTTTTAGGCAATGTTCGTTGGCTCACCCATACTAGCCATCCTTGGTTGGCGATGTCTGGCCAAGGTGCCCCGACGCCTCAGCTCTTTGTTAATCTAGTGCCGTGTTTGTGAATAAACAGCTAATTAAACAGTAAAAAAATGACAAATTATTATATATAAATTTGAATAATTTCACCGACATTTATTCACGCGCCGGCCCTATTGACACTGCATAATTGCAGTAAGTATGCTCTAGACGATTTCGAGAAAAACGCGGTTAAAGTTTTGTTACGAAAATCTTCAATAACTCCTATGTTTGTTATCACATCATTATGGTTGATACTTTAAATGAAAGAGAATCTCATCATCTATCTATTACTTACCTTGGAAATCAATACTAGCTAATTGCAAGAAAAATAAAGATATTACTTTTGTTATACTAAGTATCTCCTAGAAGCCTGAATAGGGAACACTCAGCATATACACAGGAAGTGGGTTCTTTACTGTATATAAGCTAAGTTACCATACAAGGTTATGATTACCTATTTAAAGTTTATATTTTATGAGGCCGGTAATAAAACCACTAATTATTGGTTTAAATTATTAAAATATAATAATCATGTTAGGGGAACTCGGGCGCAGAATATCCGAGAAATCTAGTGACTCCCGCTCTTGCTATTTTCTGGTGCAAAGGGTCGCTATTGCCATATAACGCGGCCAGCGTTTTGGGCAGCTTTCCACCGGAAATTTTAAAGGGGCGGGTTCTAATTATCTTTATTATTTGACTTTTAATATTTGACATATAAATTTTGTAATATTTATGTTATGATTTTAATAAAATATATATGATTATAATATTGTTTATGATATTCTGATTAACTGTTGATTAAACACTTTTATTATTAAATGATGACTCATATACTAACTAAAAAATGGCACAATTCAGAATTTAGTCATACATGCAGTAAATACCACTTACTGTTCATAAAATAATTGTAAGATCATATTATGTGTACGTACTTCCTCAGCGAGTGTACAGTATAGCTAATTTACTGCTCACATGATAAGTATACCTAACCGATAAAGATACTTACTACTTAACATATAAGTGTAATAGATATAATACTGTACTTTTACTTGTACTTTACAGGAACCATTTTTTCCGGGATAAAAAGTAGCCTATGTGCTATTCCAGGTCATTATCTACCTCTGTACCAAATTTCACCGAAATCCGTTCAGTAGATTTTGCGTGATTGAGTAACAAACATCCTCACAAACTCACAAATTCACAAACTCACATCCAAACTTTCGCATTTATAATATTAGTATGGATACTAGCTTTGACACAACATGAACCTTTAACCTGTTTATATAAAATAATATCAATAAAATTAACGTGAACTGTTTGAAAATATGTTTTTATTTTGGTATTAATTTTTATAGCATTTAATGCAAACTTTCCATTCAAATTTCGATTGAAGATAGGTACTTTTTCTCCTAAAATTAAAAGCAAATAGTGACATCAAAATTTAATATCAGCAATATTGATTTCCACCAAAACATCCCAAATCGTCCTTTTCGACTTAAACTTTATAAACAGGTTCTCCGTAAGCCTGAATCATCCTTAATTCACCATTGGGAAGTGATATTAGCTGAGAAATACCCAAAAGGGTCGCTTCTCCAATACTGAGTGGGTGTTTACGTACATTTACACCAAAAAATGGGCGATAAGGGAAAGTTTCAATGGATATCCGATAGCGGGCTCGATTATGATTAGGTTTGTACAATTTTATCGATGTTTATCACACGCCAAAATGGGACTAACGTTTCGCTTTCACGCTATGAAACAATTGAAGTTGAAATTGAATTATTTGGTACTATTTGTTCACTCTCGTCAGGTCTTGTTGCCAAGTCTAATATAGGACACGTTTGTACAATGCCACAATGTACAGTCGGAGCAAATAAAACTGAACTCCTATATTACTGAATATTATCTCAGAGGGGTCACGTTTATCTGCCCCTGATATGAATGAATAAAAATTGCTATAAGCTTAAAAATAGCACTTTTAGATCGTCATATACTGAATTAGTTGACGTCATATAATTACTTAAAGTTAAGGTTACTACCACTAAAGCGCAAGTTACAAGAGGCGGGGCGCAACAAACTCCACTGCTGCATTTTCTCCAAAAACGTCACTTTACAATGCAACATTATAATTAAAGAACTATCTATGTGGACAAATATACATTGTATATAGTACTTCCTAAATCTGTCATCAGGCACAGTGAGTTAAAATTGACTGCAGTTTCCATTCATGCTTAAATAAATAAGCAAAAATCCATATTGTTAATTACACTTTTTCCACAATTATTATTTCTGTGCCCAAAAATGAAGGAAGTTTGCGCATATTTTATCCCTTTCCTTAACTATCGCGCTTCATTCCCCTCATTGATATGGGCAACAAGCCCTTCTTGATCATCCTTCTGAAAGGTTTTTACGTGAGGAAATGGAAACAGAGGACGTGTTTCTGGTTAAACTGCTCTGATTAAGAAAAAAACAGGGTAAGGTAGGATGTAAAACAGAAGTGATGATAAGCTAGCTTTTTTATCCATACTAATATTATAAATGCGAAAGTTTGGATGTGAGTTTGTGAGTTTGTGAGTTTGTGAATTTGTGAGTTTGTGAGTTTGTGAGGATGTTTGTTACTCAATCACGCAAAATCTACTGGACGGATTTCGATGAAATTTGGTACAGAGGTAGATAATGACCTGGAATAGCACATAGGCTACTTTTTATCCCGGGAAAAAGCACTGTTCCCGTGGGAAATTCACGCGGGCGAAGCCGCGGGCAAAAGCTAGTAATAAATAAAAGTGAAAGTGAATTTGTTTGTTTGTTACCTCTTCACGCTTCATCTACTGAACAAATCTTCCTGAAATTTCGCATGCACATAGCTGGAAGTACGGAGAAGGACATAGGGTACCTTTCATCCCGGGAAAAAGCACTGTTCCCGTGGGAAATTCACGCGGGCGAAAGCTAGTAAATTATAAGTCAAATCTTGTAACAATTAAACCAATTTCTATAAAATGTTATCGATTTTCAAACTAGTTTTGTTACCATCGAGATATTATGTACAAACGATTTGTCATTTAATATTTAAATCCGGGAGTGACAAGAATCCCACAGCTGGACTAAGGCCTCACTTGTACTTTTTCCTAACTCAATTTCATTCAAAGCTGCCATATTATTACGTTATTAATAAACTTACTTTTAGTCTTAAAGTTAATATTTAAGTAAGTATACTTAATGAACGAGGAACAAAAGTCAAGACGAGAAGTTTAATTTCCCTGTTGCATGTTAAAATGAAAACCTTTTTGAGTAAAATTAAAGTTTTATATTGCATATTAAAACATTTCGTTTATTTGCTATTATGATAGCATTAATATAGTTCCATTACCCTTACCTAAGAGTTAGTTAATATGAGCAGGCTCTAAATGTTCCAGGATTTTGTATTATTCACAAAGGTTGTGTATGACTTGGCTTAGCAAAATATTAAACAGGATTAGTTTCTCTACCTTTGATACAGCTTTGAATAATTTTGTAGAAGGTTATATGAAAGCTTGGATTTCTAAAACAATTGATGAATATACTCATTGTACAAGCTTTTATTTACTCTCATCTATTGAATTTGACTTTTAATTGCAATTTCAAAGCACATCTAAACATTCACATATAGGGGCAAAGACAGGTTTCAATGCTTAAGTTTTTGCAGCATCATTTTATAAGGAATGACTAGCAGATATATTAGCATTAGAATAAGGGATTTCATCTACAGAAATAGGGCAATACCCCTCGTCTCCAGGCTCGTTTGTCACATGACACGAGCATTGGCGTGTGTCAGACGGCGATAATCCGGAAAATTCGAGGTCACTGCTTTACAAACTGTGAGGAAAAACAAACTTGTTTTTGCTGTTTTAATGACGGATGTGATTTGATAGGCCCCGGATTAACCCCAATACTATAGAATAGATTGAAATTTAAAATTAATTAACCTGTCTTCGTCATCAATTATATTATAATTATTTCAACTATCTGACATATTAATGGACTAGCTGTCGCCCGCGGCTTCGCCCGCGTGAGTTTCGCTTAGATGAAAAATCTCTCTTGGAGCTTTTTATCAGATGTTCCATAGATCTTCAATTTTTATACGTCAGCAGAAAATGCTCATCAGGTTGAATGATTTTTGCTAAGGCGCCATTTCCATATATGTTATAGTGTAGCTGGTCTCTTGGAGCTTTTCATCAGATGTTCCAGATCTTCGATTTTTATACGTCGGCAGAAAATGCTCATCAGGTTGAACGATTTTTGTTAAGGCACCATTTCCATATTACTTATAGTTTAGCTGTTCCGTTATGGTTCTTCATCAGGTGTTCCAGTTTTCAAAATGAATTATAGCCTATATGTTGCCCAGGCTTAATAGCTATACAACAAAAAAGTTTCATTCAAATCCGTCCAGTAGTTTTTGCGTGAAACGCGTACATACATACAGACAGACAGACAGACAGACAGACAGACAGACAGACAGACAGACAGACAGACAAGAAATTCCAAAAAAATTTTTTTGCTTGTTATTGTTCTTTTTAGGTCTCCCTCTATCCATTTCAGTCAAAAACATTAAATGTACAGACAAAATATTTTTACTGTTTTATTATATGTATAGATTTGATGACAGTTCTATTTATTTGTGACATTTGACGTTGGTATTAAACTTTCGGCTTACTATTATATTATTAATTATTACTATTTAATGATTTATATCTTCCTACCCATGACTGAACCTATAATGCCTTATTTGAAACGTTAGAAATATATTGAAAAATTCTCTCTGCAAGCACAAGAAGCAAAGAATTCATTTGTTTGTGAGTCTGAATAAGTTCACATTTTGCTGACTGTATAATAAATTCCTTCCAATCTTTCTTGTTGATTGACTTTGAAATATAAACATTTTTATCGGAAATTGCTTTAAAGCAATAAATTTTGCTGCATTATATATTTGAATGGAAATACTTGGATATGCAAGTATTTCCAGTGCCAATTCTTTAATCTTTTATTACCATTGCCTCCGTGATTTACTTATTAAGTAATATTTTTACGTGGACGATAATTTATGTAACGTGGACGCTGTGGACTTAAATCAATCTCAATAGCCAACCCACACGCACAGCCAAAGCTACTAGGCGTAGGAAGCTGAAATTTCGCAAGTAGGTTCCTCAGAGAGTACCTATAGGAGAGCACTAAGAGAGGATTTCCTAAAATTCCCATGAGAACAATGTCCCAGACCCATGCTGGTTAATAATAAAACAATCCTGTTTGCATGACTATCATGCAACATTCAACATAATAAACAAACAAACGCCATAACAAAGCATGTCGAGAATGGTCCTTTGAGAATCGGGACTCTATATTTACATTTTTGGTACATTAAAACAAATGAATAAAACAAACTACAACGCAGTTGAGTTTACTTTAATTTGCGCTCGAAACAACAAGAAAATTAAGATTTTACATTCAGGCAATGTGATACAGTTATAAAGGTAATTGTCGCTCCACTATAGCTCTAATTTTCGCGACTAAATTGCAGCACAATTACGTGTAGGTTAAGCATTAATTTTGTGTTGTAATATCAGAACAACAAAGCAAGCATGGTAAAAGTTTAACACGAGGGGTTAAAATTAACAGAACTACCTGCATAACAACTTTAGACAGTAATATTGTTGTTAAGCTTAAGGTCTAGATAACTTGCGTTCGAATAACTTGTATGTATATGAATTGTATTGAATATGAACAAAATCCACAAAAACCTTAAAACGGATTTTCCGTAAAAGTCTTTATTAGTCAATCTTTCTTTTTTATTGTCGAGCAAATAGATCCTCGCCCTAACTGCTAGGATTGCCACAGTAATTGAATCATTCAGGAGAACGCCAATAACTGGCTGCGTAACTCTATTTCCTCCGAGATCTAAGAGATTGCAGGCCTCATGAAAAAAATATTGAAACTTTATGTTGCCTGCTATTTTATCTGCGGTCTTTCTGCGCAAAAACTTCACATTGACCGAATTGAAGGCGAGTAGACTGGGCCCATCCAAGATAAAAAATAATTAAGCCTCAGATTATGATAATAATTCATATTGTATGCTTTATATAGAAATTTTTTTTTTATTTCATCGCTTTAAAAGCCGGGGTATCGAACTACATACGCGTACTTTATTCATTTAATCTAATAAACATACCCATTATTCAAATATCAAACATTTGTCTAACCTCAATGTTCGATATTACTGTTTATTTTCTAAACTCATTGAGTTCTTAGTCGATGTTGCTCTTTGAAAATATAACGTTATGAAAATATGTATAGGTGTAATGAATTTGAGTGGGTTCGAGTTCTACATACTACCATTTCGGTTTCTCGTGGCTGAATAGACGGGATAAGGGTTAAATAAATGTGGTTTAAACATTAGAAAAGCCATGCACTAACAAACATGCACGTAAGGAAGCATCTTTTTAGGCAATGTTCGTTGGCTCACCCATACTAGCCATCCTTGGTTGGCGATGTCTGGCCAAGGTGCCCCGACGCCTCAGCTCTTTGTTAATCTAGTGCCGTGTTTGTGAATAAACAGCTAATTAAACAGTAAAAAAATTACAAATTATTATATTTAAATTTGAATAATTTCACCGACATTTATTCACGCGCCGGCCCTATTGACACTGTAGTACTCCGCTCACGTACTTTCTTCTTGATTTTTTACGTGGCTGGCTGACCGACTGCTTCAACTAGATCAATATACCAGTTTCTCCGAGAAACTAATTTCCCGACTTGAAAAGCAATCCAGTTAGGATATAATCCAGTCGAGTCTGGAACACTCGAGGAATTCCCTGTTTCCCGTTACGAGTAGATAACGGAAAGCGTGTTAGGTATAAAGTTATTATATGTATACCTTTGAAAAGAAGAAATAAATTTCAAATCGATGAACCTTATTAATCTTTACTCCTAAATGATGCCAACTTTATTATTATATCTACTATTGTTTCTGAATATTCATTACCTAGACTAAAATGGTGTTTGACGCACAATATGGTATAAAAACAATAAAAAAAAAATAGCTACCTCAAAAATACTGGGGATTTCAAGCCAGAATCACGCAGTATAAGGTTCTATATTATAAATCGACGGATATGTATAAACTAAACATGAATACGGAACCCTAACAGCACATTATCATGTGTGCAGATTATCTGAAATAATTTACGACACCGATTTATTTATGCTTACCTGGTTTCCTTTTTACCATAGACTATTCCTTATTGACATTGTTAGTCCTAATCTTTTATTTAGCTTCGGTTCTCCGAACTATTCCACTCATTCGTCTGCCGCGTCCGGATGCTTTTAGTGTTCATTCGATTAAGACATTTTCTTGGAAATTCGTCTGCTACTCAGCCCGAAATCCTGTTTTGATGATTTATTCAACGAAAATAGCTACATAGACTTATGTGATGGAAGAAACGAATTCGTAGTACTCGTATTTGAGAAGGTTATTTTTATACTCTCTCGATTGATGGAAATGATCAAGGATATTGAATAAATTCTGTAAATTAGCCATATATTTTAATATAAATATAGATAATTAGATATGTTTCCAGATTAAGTAAATAACTCACATCAGTTATTCGTATCAGTGGTGAATGTCAAAATCTGAAAATTTCTGGTACTAACTGACTAGGTACGAAGAAATAGACAACTGAAGTTCACTACTAAAGTTAACTACCTACTCCTTCTTAAAATACTAAATTAAATTAATATTTTACAAGCAAGTCAAATTTTAATATCTTACGTTTTGCAATTTAAATTTTCGTTCTAATAAACCCATTGAAAGCTAGTCACGAATTTCCGGACTATATCTCACGTTTCTCGACATTTTATCGACATCCATTGAAGCAGGATCGAAATGGACAATTTGAATTGTTACACGTTCATGAGGTCTTTACGAATATACTTGTGTAACGTCTTTCGTATCCTTACTTCTTTTTATTAAAAAGTTCAAAACCTGCATCCGTGAGTCTGTGGAAGAAACTCGATTAATTTATATTTTTATCTTTGTTTGAAAGATGGTTATTCTATGCTTTTAAATCAAAATCAAAAAATAATCTAAATGATATTATTTTCTAAGTTTTTGTTATGATAATAAGTTTTTATCGACGAATCTCAAGTTTCTACGAAATCTTGATAAAAGTTCTTAGGGTACGTATGTGTAAATATGGAAATGTTGAGGGCTGTATACTCTGTAATCTTATTGTTGAACTCAGAACAATAGGATTACGATCTTTGTTTCAGTAATTTTGCCTATAACACAAAGACAAAGCTGCTTATTGTTGAATTTATTTTCTACTCTAACCCTTTTGTACCTAATAGATTTCATTTAAGAGGTTATTATAAATGTTATTAGGTAACGATCATGGTAATTATCGGATTATTAAGACGTGTGTAGCTATTACTTTTCGGAACCATATTTTTAGTGAGCATTTTTATGCTCCGATTGTTTGATACAACGGCTCCGACTTATTTTGATGAAATTATAGACAGAGAAAAACATACTTATGACGATATTTTTTAAATCTGCTTTAAAAATTAAAAATTCATAAAGCAATTTTGTCAAATTTCTGAATAAGATGTAACAAAACTCCACATTGTTAGAATTCAAAAGCTGCACTTCAATAAATGCAAGTAGATACTTATTATTAAAAGTAGAGTATGAAAAACTTTTCTGTATTGTTAGGAGTTAGGACGTATGAAAATGGAAGAGGTCTTGTATGTTTTTCGTCGTATTTCCACGTGTAGATAATAATGTACTCGTATAGTGTGTGTGCTGAATTAATGATCTCAAACAGAACAGGATTTATCTTCAAGCGTCTAAAATCATCGACAAATTATTTTATGAAAATTAAATATTCCCAGCCCTCTTTATAGCTTGTGCTTTGCGGGATAGTCTATGCAATTTAGCGGCCATGTTTAAATGTATTTACATAGTTTAGAACTCCTTATTTTGTTACCTATCAATTAGTTGGGTCATTCTACTTCTTTAAGAAGAAAAATAAATAAATAAAATTCTCATGATTCTTTAATTATTTTGGCTTTATTTTATTAAACAATAAAAACAATGATTGTAAAAATTACAAACAGAGATCGTTACGCAATAGTTTCCGAGAAAATGACCAAAATTTAAAATAAGCGGCTAACAGGAATGATGCTGTACATAACAGATATGATGATTTTGTATGTAAGTGGTTCTTAGCAACGTTAAAAACAAATTATTATTATTTTAAAGTATTGATACCAAAAGCAAATTAACAAAAACAAAGTAAATCAAAATCAAACTAATGTATCAAAAATAATAAAAATTCTAAAATTTTGATCACAGAAATGACGTCACATACGTTATCCTTTGACTGTGTCACACTTTCCCGGTCCTTTCTTCAAGTTTTTCTTGTGTCAACTTTTGTTGGTGCCATCTCATAGCTTGCTTTACTTGTTCTTAACGAATTGTACGTTTTGCTTCATTATTTTCTTTCTTTTTTTCGAGTGTGAGGAGCCAAACTGCAGCGGAAACTATCAATTAATCAATCCTGTGATCACACGATCACTTCTGTTATCGAGGTTTATTTATATAAATGAAAACTTTTTATATGAAAAAATCATAAATGTACTATTTTTTATTTAATATATTGTCAATTAAACCATGAACGATACTTAAATTAAAATATATATATATATATCATAACAGGACGTGACGATCACAGAAATGATAAAATTTTGAAATACCCGCTCAATCGGATTCAAAGTAGAGTTATTACCTGTTTAACCTAATGTGTACATAAATAAACATTGAAATCAATTCCGCCCGCGTATAATTGTTTGAGATTTTTTTTAAACTTACCTTTTTACAGCTTGAACAGAGATGACACACAAACTTTTACATACCAATTATTACAAACAAAATAGTTTTTTGTCACAAAACAAATGCAAGCCCCGTTTACTTTGCAGTCGTGCCAAAAATAACAGATAATGTAGTATTGTCACCGCATAAAATTTTACCCATAAGTAAAATGTTAATAGCTTTTATTTACGAAATTAGCTAGGATCACAGAAATGATTACAAATTTGTAACTAAAGTAGAATCGCGTAAAAAGTATTGTTAAATGGCATCGGCATTTATTTTGTTGGCAGTACCATGAATTAGATTATAATAACGCCATATTTGTGATATAAAGAATTCCCTAAACTCAAACTTTATATTTTTTTTTTGGTATCGCAATGTGGATACCTTTGAAATGCACAGATAACAGAACGTGATATTTACATTTTCAAAAAATAAATAAATATCAATTTTCGTTCTAACACCTTTTATTAATAAACCAGAAGACAAAAGACATCTATTTCTCATATTTAATAAAAAAAGAAACCGAGATTAAAATTTATTTTTGCATGTTTTTTGAATTGCACACTTTTTTTGCAGTAGAATAGAATTACCCGTTACAATACTATCCAATGGTTCACCAGTGGATTTAAGAGAAAAAAGTATCCAATGATCCACCAGTTTATTCAAAAGAAACAAAAGTATTCAATGATTCACAAGAAGTAAAATTTAAAAAAAGTAACTTTGGATCTACACGCGACTGCTTCCAGATAGTAGATTTAAAATTCTGCGCGTGCACTGCATCGAAATCGCAGTAGAAAACATATCCGTGTGAAGTAAGGTCGGATTCCTAGTTTGTAACATTATTTCTTTCGTATAGTAATTTACAGAAACAGAGGTACGGATTGATTATTTTCAAACTCAATGCTAAATGGACGAACTATATTGTTTTGTTTTCATGATTGATCGTTTAAAACTAACTTAGCTGAATTTCCCAACCGCGATATACATCGGTTTTCTGAAGAATTGCGTGTCAAACAGTAATATGAGTTTGTTAGTTATTTTTTATTGCCCTTGTGTAGTTATAGCTAAAGCTCGGAAAGTGGAAATTGGTTCAAATAAGCCTTGTAGGGTCGAGGAACGATTGTAGTTTTTATTCGTAATGGCAGCAGTGTAATTATGATACCTAAATTGCGATAGCATGTTATGACGTTATGTTTAACAAAAAATATTGTAAGGAATCATTATTCGCTGCAGTTGCAGCAAAATTAATGTTGTTATAAAGCGATTTGTGAAATATTTCCTTAATTGCTTTTATTTTATGTGTAGTCCATTTTGACTTTATTACACGACTGACCAAAAAAGGAGTGTTATGTTTTCAGGGTTCAAGTATGTATGTAAGTTTCTTTATTCCACCATAACTCCTGAACGGCTTAACAGATTTTGATGTTAGACGTATTTTTAGATCCCTTGCATTCCTTCGAGTGACATAGGCTATGTAATTTGTCAGTCGTATTATTTTTTTTTTTTAATTGGCTTGTTTCGTTTTACATTTACATTTAGACATTGAAAATGAGTCAAATACGATCAAATCGAATGAAAGGCACATACTTAACGTGAACAGAATAGAATTATTACCCGTAATTTAAGAAGACATGTCTTGTGTTGAGTTGAAATTAAAAATCTATGTTGTTCAATTTTCATAAAGCAAAAAAGGTAATCGTAAAAAGCAAATTATGTACCTATTTTGCTCGATATTCATCCACCTACATTGACTTGATAATTTATGACATCTGCAATCATTTCCCGTGTTTCCTCTTTGTTCGTCTGCCCTTTTTTACTGCCGGCCTCCATCTGTCCCTCGATTTATTAAAATTAGGACACCCTACTAAAACACATTCGGAGAGACGACCGGCTTTCCACTGCTGATTCTCAGTTAATTTCTGGTTAACTGTCAATCAGCAAAACAATTTCTATCCTTTGTCTTTATTTTGTACTAGCTTTTGCCCGCGGCTTCACCCGCGTGAATTTCCCTTCCCACGGGAACAGTGCTTTTTCCCAGGATGAAAGGTACCCCTATGTCCTTCTCAGTACTTCTACCTATGTGTATGCGAAATTTTAGGAAGATTGGTTCAGTAGATAGAGCGTGAAGAGGTAACAAACAAATAAACAAACAAACTCACTTTCAAATTTATGATATTAGTTAGGATAATGTAAATATAACTAGCTAGGCGACGGAACTTCGCTCGGATGGTAATCACGTAAGTGACACCTTACCTAGATCAATTTTAATAGTATAAAACTATCTAAATACAAAAACTTTTTTTCCAAAAAAATGAACCGACTTCCATCATAAAACTTAAAATCATGAAATAACAATAAAGAAAAATGTATTAGCATGCTACCTACTGAATGAGGTGAAGTCGGTGCCAGCCAAGTGCAGGAGTAAGGGTGTTATGTAATTGTTTAGCTAGACATTTTGTATTGTAATTTAGATTATTTAATATTCAATTTGGCACCGACTTCACCTCATTCAGTAGGTAGCATGCTAATACATTTTTCTTTATTGTTATTTCATGATTTTAAGTTTTATGATGGAAGTCGGTTCATTTTTTTTTGGAAAAAAAGTTTTATTTTATCATTTTTAGTGCTTCTATACCTATTTTCTTTACTAAAAACTTTTTTTCACTGCTGGCCGAAAATAAAGAATTAAGAATTCGAAACTTTTTATGTCAGTTTGATTTGAAATGTCAAAACATGTCAAATTGTCTATTATTTTTGGCACATAAACAGACCGAGAGCCCGCGACAACCAAACCTTCCTTATTTTAAAAATGCTGAATGTTTTTCTGCGTGGTATATACGGATAAAAAATATAAGCGACTAGGTATGAAGTTTGGATCTTAGTTGCTTATGCAGGTAATATGGAAAGCTAGGATGATTTTTAAAGGTATAAAAAGCACCCTTGGGGCCTCCCAAAGTAATATTAAATTCAGCTTTTATAATAAAACAAATATAACTATATTTAGTAAAGTTATAATGTCTAGCAGGGGTTTATATCTGCACCAATTGCCTGGTAATGGATGGCGTGATTTCATATAGAAATAAAATCTTTAAAAAACTTTACTTTGAGAAAATTAAGTTACCACTTTAAATGTTATTGCTACAAATAATCTGCCTAAGTAATCATGATCCAACTTTTATAGTCGCTAATCGCTATTTCTATGTTGGGAACATACACAGAAAATCTTGAGTTTTAATAAAATAAGGAAGGGCAAGCTGTCGCGGGCTTTTGCTCTATAATGCAATGTTGGTATTTTTATATTTTGTTAGGTATCTTTAAAATTACCGAACAGATTCTGACGTGGTTAAAATGGGACCAACTTGGGAATTTACCATTACGAATAAAAAAACAATTTCGGAAATCATCCCACTATAGGCGGAGAAATCGGCGAACATACATAAAAAAAAAACATACATACATCGAAACATATAACCTCCTCCTTTTTTGGGAAGTCGGTTGAAAATTCGCCAAAATTCTTGAAGACGTTTTGGAGAAACTACGAGAATGAGAATTTTAATAATTAGTATTAGAAAAAAAATTAACAAAATAAGGATTACTAAGGATCATTTTTCGATTTTACAAAGTTTACCTCACTAACTCAAGAAAAGAGAAAAGTAAAACAAGGTTTTAATTTGTTATCGGATGAAGTAAGGGACTCACCTAAATTCTAAGAATGTCACCAAAGTTGTGGCTATCTAAAGAGTTCAGGTAGGAATTTAAGCGGAGTTCCTCAAACTATGCCGAAGATTTAAGTAAATTTTCCTTACCCCTAGACCCTTTGCTTTCGTTACTTCTTGCATTTGTTTAATACTAGATGACAGTTTTACTAAAGTAATTTATCATTCCTTAAGGAGTTTGATTTAATTAAAATGTTATCTTTAACACATACATACTCGTAATATTGTCGTTAGTTAAACAAGCAAATTATTAAAAAATAAAAAACACGACTGACAACTCACATAGCCTATGTCACTCGGAAGAATCCAAGGAATCTAAAAATACCTCTCACATCAAAATCTGTTAAGCCGTTCAGGGCTAATGGTGGAATAAAGAAACTTGCATACATACAAACATAGATACATGAACCCTGAACACATAACACTCATTTTTTGGTCAGTCGTGTAAAAACCATAACGAACAACAAGGCCTAAAAGTTGTGAAATGGATCTCTCTTCTCTTAGGCCCAGACATCCAAATCGAAATATTATATGGTACAAACCTTAAATTTTACAATAAAAATTAGTTAAGTATTATAGTTAACTAAAACATTGTTGATATATGGAATTAAATTCACACAATTGCCAATTCACGCAACCCATTCACGCATTGAGTATGGGTCCGTTTGTTAAATTAATTAATTCCACTTTATAAACCTAAACAGTTTGGTACATCAATAAAAACTTGTGCCAGTTTTTTATAAAAATACTTAAATAATATAACTGTGTATTTCCAAATCGAAGAAAAAAATAACGGTCGCTACATTATTTTTCCTTTTCTTTGATTTCTGTATAAAATGTAATATTGTTTACACAAAGAGCTGTAACCGATATTTTTGATGATTTGTTGCCGGAAAAGGTTATCGTTTTCCGTTTCAGCTGATATTTAACGTTTGAATTATAGCGAGTAAATAATATGATAGTAATATATTTTAATTTTTTACATATTTACCTATTAAATGCTACGAAATAGGTTAGAAAAAAAACATGTTCGAAGAACAATGATGATGTATCTGACATTTTAAATCACAAAAGGTCTTGTAACGATAATTGTGATGAGAACTTTTAAAAGTTAGAAAAACTGGCATGAAATAAGGTTCGATTTGATTGTATTGCTAGTAACGCTTAACAAAGATAAGTCACTAAAATATAAAATAAAAAGACTCGACACTTTTAAAATTAATTTCCGTCTTTGAAGAAAATGCTGCAGTTGAGTTTGTTGCGCCGCTACTTATTCACCTGCGCTTTGGAAGAGGTTGCGTGGTAGAAAACGCTATATGTAAATTTATTGGCGTCAGTAAGCGATGTATGCATCAAATGTTGATAAAGATTGTTGATTGTTGATCCAATAATAATATTTTTATTTTCCTATTATTTTTACCTGAAAAACACACCAATAAATAAAAATGTCTAAATGTGTAAACAAACACCGCGCACCGCAATCTTCAGGGATGTTTACTGTGAACGAAGAAATTCACGATCCATATCTCCTTAACTGCAAACTTGTGTCGTGTAATAAATTAACGATAATCCCCGTATGTTTTGAAGCTGACATACTATATTACACAAGTTTCGACGTCTTGTGGGACTCCAACATTATCAGTTTACTACAATCTTGCTGTATTTCTCGTAAATTACCCCGTTTATTTTCTTAGATAAACGGCCTTTAGGGTAATATACAAATTATAAAGTTGAGTTTGGGTTTGATCACACTATGATGGCTGATATGGCTATGGGTCTGATCTATACATATAATAAAACAGTAAAAATATTTTGTCTGTACATTTAGTATTTTTCACTAAAATGGATAGAGGGACACTTAAAAAGAACAATAGAAAGCAAAAAAATATTTTGGAATTTCTTGTCTGTCTGTCTGTATGTATGTATGTACGCGTTTCACGCAAAAACTACTGGATGGATTTAAATAAAACTTTTTTTGTTGTATAGCTATTAAGCCTGGGCAACTTATAGGCTATAATTCATTTTGAAAACTGGAACACCTGATGAAGAACCATAACAGAACAGCTAAACTATAAGTAATATGGAAATGGTGCTTTAACAAAAATCGTTCAACCTGATGAGCATTTTCTGCTGACGTATAAAAATTGAAGATCTGGAATATCTGATGAAAAGCTCCAAGAGACCAGCTACACTATAACATATATGGAAATGGCGCCTTAGCAAAAATCGTTCAACCTGATGAGTATTTTCTGCTGACGTATAAAAATTGAAGATCTGGAACATCTGATGAAAAGCTCCAAGAGACCAGCTACACTATAACATATATGGAAATGGCGCCTTAGCAAAAACCGCTCGACCTGATGAGTATTTTCTGCTGACGTATAAAAATTGAAGATCTGGAAAATTTGATAAATTACTTCAAGAGACCAGCTACACTATAACATATACGGAAATGGCGCCTTAGCAAAACTTGGTTAATCTGATGAGCATTTTCTGTAGACGTATAAAAATCGAAAATTGGAACACAGGAAACAGTTTGGAACACAAAAAGACTTTTCACCTAAGCCAAAGTCACGCGGGCGAAGCCGCGGGCAACAGCTAGTGAACTATAAAATTGCCCTTAACACTTACAAAAGTAGTGTCTTTGCCAGACACGTATATGAAGCTTGAGTGAACTGTACTTAGATCCTGCAGAATTTAAGGATTTTTACTAAGGATGTTTTGAGGGATATTAAATTTATAGATATATCATACATCTTTAACATGGATTCTAATATACGAACATTGGGTAGGTAGCCTAAGACAGGTATTCATTTGCAAAAACTCCACAAAATATTGCATTTATTGCTCTATTTTTTTTCTGTTCTGAAAAGAAAAAAATAAGACTCTGATTGAAAAGACTGTCAATGTCTTCACTAAAGGAATAAAACATTTTGGTCCAATTAAGAAATGAATAGAAATATGCACTTAGAAACATGATTTTAAATTAGAAGGTAAATTATTAGATAGGTACCTATCATAAATTTTCCTCTAATTTTGTGGATGAATTGCCACTAATTGAAGTCCCTAGTGCTAATCTATAAATGATGTCATATGGCTATTCTGTCAGTTTCAAGGATTTATCGAACATGTATTTCATGAACCAGATCCATTTGGTCGCACAATACAGAGCTGGGGGGGCAAAACGGCCACTTTGATGAATCGAAATTTGATCAATTTCTCATTTGCTAATTATTTAAAAATGAACTTTATGAATGGTCTAATAAGGTTCATTTTTAAATATTTTAAAAGTGGCCATTTTAACCCCTCTGCCCACCGAGCGTTTGCCAGGAATTGTTCGGAATCCGATTAAATTCGTGCAACTTAGGTGATTAAGGCTCACATCTGTTTCAACCAATAGTTCCAGACAACTTGATAAGTAAGAACACAGATGGAAAAAAGGAATGATTTTGGGAACATTTATATATTGACTGGCTTGAGACAGAGTGGAGGGCTAATGCAGTGAATAGACAGGAATGGCGTACCAGAGGGGAGGCCTTTACCCAGCAGTGGGACAGTATAGGCTTAACCTTTAGTTACTGACGTGGTTTTTTTATAACGTAAGCACTGACGTGGGGTCTGTGGGGCCCGCAACTTCAAGTACATATAAATAAACAAATGTGAACATTAATGGTATGTTTCACTATTATTTACGTTAAATAGGCTTAAATGAATAAAAAACAACAAAGTTTTTAATATTTAATTATTTCAATGATATTTATATCTATCATTAAATAAATGTTAAAATTTTTTTGCCAAAAATTACTTGAGATCAAAATTAGCACTATAAGTCTTTATTTAATCAACAAACTGAACAAAGTAACATTTATAATATAATTTCAATAACTTCTCTAATGAACTATATCACAATCAACAATATTACTAAATGGAAAATAAAAAACTACATGGCATCAAATAACTCAATTTACGTACAATCCGGGCAAATCTTCTTAGCGCATTTGATTACAGACACACATGTTTTTTCATAAAAAACATGTATGTTTCGACTTCCTCTGAAGATTTAAGGCTTGAGTGGCATTTTTCCTTTGGTTCAGGACTTCCTCTTGAATATCTGGACGTTCAGGCACATCTGAACCTAGCACTCGCGTCAAACTTAGACGTAGTTCACGTGGCAGTCATTCATTCAATACTCTTCTTTTTGTGTTGCAAAACTAAACTGCGAGCCAAATTATTCCTAAAAAGCTCAATTTTAGACTATCTTATCACTTTCTATTAAAATAAATGAAAAATAAGAATTTTGGCGATGTTTTAAAAAGTTACGTAACTACTGACGTGGGGTCTGAGAGGCCCACAAAAAAGTTTGAAATCAATTTACTCACCTGAATTGGGCCTGTTAATATGTATACCAACTTTGGCGACCTCCGGGTGACCAAATTTGAATTTACCAGAAGCAGCGTACGCGTCGCGCGCGTGGGAGGTGAATAATTAGGAATTATTACTTTCGCCGGGCCTGAGAGGCCCCCACGTCAGCAGTTAAAGGTTAAAAAAAATTAACTGGCAGGATGGTGCAGGAAAGACCCAAATGGAAATTCTTATTATCGGAGGCCAAGACTCATAATAGTTATTTATTGATTCTGCAAAATCATGAGAAAATCCCAGTGAAGTGTAAATCTTCTTATAAATTATGTAATGTAAATAATAAATAAATTTCGGCTTATGGACGTATTTTAAAACGATTTACCCTGCTTATGTATTACTATTATAATTTTAAAATCTGTGATGAGCTAAAAGAAATCATAAAATTAAGTTTATCTTCCCATTTCTCTTGTTCCAGGACATTCGTTCCACGAGTAGCTGTCATGATTAGTACAAAGGCGAGATAAGTCTTTCTTGGCGTCCTGAAACCGAATGCTGCACCGATGTTGCTTGTGAACCATGAGGGCTTGGTGCTGTATCGTGATCATGATGACCACGATCAGTACGGGCGTGCTGTCTCCGGCACCGCAAAAAGCTGAGGTCAACGAACCTTATGGTAAGCCAATAAAACTTTATTGTATGAAAATATATATCAATACCTAAAACTAAACAAGTAGATGCGTAACGGCAGACTTAATCTGAATAGGGATCTCTTGTTATTAATCAGGGACTGGTTGTGAGGACATTGACACAATAAAAGGGGTTTGAGGGGATTTTAAAGTCGGGACTGAAAGTTAACTCATAGAATTACTAACTGAACAAACAGTCCTGTGGTTACGACTCACAATCTGCAATGGTAATAACAAGCGAGGATTTAACACAACAACCACAATACGCAATTAAATACAACAACTTATATAAGTATGTGAAATCAGTACCTACCGCACAGAACAGTAATAGAACAGAAGGTATTCTCTCGCGTAAAATCGTTCGAAATTGAAACCTAACGC
This sequence comes from Ephestia elutella, assembly GCA_018467065.1. NCBI lineage: Eukaryota > Metazoa > Arthropoda > Insecta > Lepidoptera > Pyralidae > Ephestia > Ephestia elutella. The sequence goes on from CM031586.1 coordinate 7,320,300, forward strand.
GTGGCACGAACTTTCATTATTGGCCTTAGCGCCATAGAGTAGTATAGAAATGACCCCTTGTGGGGTCTGGCGGCTATCGCACCTATAATTATTCACAGTGAAGCCTACAGATAATTAAGAATCATCTACGTAGCAAATGTAATGAAGCCCAGGACAATGTAAGGTTTGAGCAAACGTCATCCATTACATGAAAAAGCATTCCTTCCTCAGACGTGACTAATGACTGCCGCAAGATTAACGAACTAAACGCGGGAACCTTGGTTGGTCTATTAATGGAAAACCTCGCGGAATTTTGTTTGTGTCATGTTGGTTTAGAAATATTGAAATGATTAAGAATCTTGGTTAGGCTCGACTGATGAGATCGGGGTGAGGGCGCATAAATTTGCTTCCATCCATAAATTAGGATTTAGTCCTTATGCTATTTTGTGTTGAGATGTATGTAATGTATGTGTGTGATTATGCGAATTTGACAAGAATGAATCCCGAAATTAATACGGACGCAAAGCCACAGCACACAGCTTGTGTAAATATAATAGTAGTACCTGCTATAAATTAAAACTAGGTATAATACAATGCTGAATAGGAGCTTAGAAACTGAGGAAACTAAAGGAGTTTTAGTATGTGTTTGAGTTCGCTCACGAACGTAACTCAGTGTAATACTATTAAATTACTCATAGAATTTACCCCAGTCACAAGACCCTTGTCACTAAGTTAATGTATTGGATACGTCAAAACGAACAAACTGATATTATTCATTACAAATCTTGATTATATTATTAGAATGCAGAACTGTTTTTGCATTTTGTATAAAAATATAAATGTTCAACTGAGTTCAGCAGTTGAACAGTAGTGAAGAAAAAGGGAAATAATTGATGTAAACTTGATTCTATATGAATAAGCTAATCGTAAATCTGTATATAGCTAAGAGCTATTGTTAATCAGTGTAATTTCTTTACTATGGATAGAAAGTTTTAAGTGAATTGGAGATAGGTAAGACATCTGTCAATAATTTAGGTGTTGCGAGAGTAGGGTTCAAGTTGAAGTGTATAAGTAACATTTTCACTTAACAAAAAGTACGAATTGGGTCATCGGGTTTACCCCCTTAAATGTGATAATCCATACTAATATTATAAATGCGAAAGTTTGGATGTGAGTTTGTGAGTTTGTGAGGATGTTACTCAATCACGCAAAATCTACTGGACGGATTTCGATGAAATTTGGTACAGAGGCAGATAATGACCTGGAATAGCACATAGGCTACTTTTTATCCCGGGAAAAAGCACTGTTCCCGTGGGAAATTCACGCGGGCGAAGCCGCGGGCGACAGCTAGTAAATACATAAATGTGATAGATACAGATAAATAGCAGAATGTTAAAGGTAAAAAACAAACAAACACACTTTCGCATTTATAATATTAGGATTTGGTAATATCCATATCCATGTGAGAGTTACATACTATACTTTTTGTTAAGTGAAAATGTTACTTATACACTTCAACTTGAACCCTACTCTAGCAACACTAAAAGTTATTGACAGATGTCTTACCTATCTCCAATTCACTTAAAACTTTCTATCCATAGTAAAGTAATTACACTGATTAACAATAGCTCTTAGCTATATACACTTACGCTATAGCTAATTCATATAGAACCAAGTTTACATCAAATGTGAGGGTTACATGGATAGTACCAAATCCTAATATTATAAATGCGAAAGTGTGTTTGTTTGTTTTTTACCTCTTCACGCTTTATCTACTGAACCAATCTTCCTGAAATTTGCATACACGAACCTAGAAGTACGGAGAAGGACATAAGGTACCTTTCATCCCGGGAAAAAGCACTGTTCCCGTGGGAAATTCATGCGAGTGAAGCCGCGGGCGAAAGCTAGTACTATATAAACTCGTTATATAGTATTTGATAGTACTAACCCCCTGACCTACGTGGACTAATGCGACTGTGGCGCGATACGACGCCATGCTTAGCAATATAATGGTAATTTTACACGCTATAATGCCGCCAACATAGGCCACAAGTATGTATGGTACGTTCATGCCTATTTACGCATAGCGCGGCGCCGCGCGCTGTTTTGTCGCATTTGAAGCGTTCTGCCGCCAACGCAGGACTCCGGGTAATGCTACAAATTTTAGCTACACGATGTAGCACTATTGCTACGAAATTATTGCTACGACTTACATGCTCCGCTACGAAATAAGCTACGACACGCTACGAACAGCTACAGACCGCGCTTTCAATAATAAGCACGAGTTGCGTGTTACTTTGATAAGTAGCTAGTATGTTACTTATAACCCAAGTAACTAACTGATTAGAGACGTACATAATTTAAAAAATGGGTAGACGAGGTCAATGACTGTGGCTATATAGCCACGTCAAACTTTCTAATCTCATCATCTTGACTCAAACATTATGTTGATTTAAGGCACAAAAGTTTAAAGAATTCTATAATTTCTAATATTTCTTTTGTTTCTTAATTAAACATCAAAAGTTAAACTTCAAACTAAAACACAGCTTTCAATTAGAAGCGGTTTGTTCTTGAGAAATTAAAGCAGGACTTTAAATATTCAGAAAGTGCAAACTTCCATTATATCACCCATCAAGAACTAAATTTAATACGCCAAGTTTCCAAATTTGTGTTCATCTCATAAATTTTCATTTGAAACAGTTATTTCATTATAAATACACGATTATTACAGTTTGAAGACCTTAATTAATAATTGAAGACCTTAATTGTTTAATTTAGTTCCTGATAAAGAATCATACTTAGAATATTATGGTTTCAGCTCGAATAAACGGCGCTCGTATAACTTTGAATTTTTATACCTATGTCCAGTACTTGTTTAAATTGTTCAATTTCAGTACGGAGAATTTTTTTTTGAGATTTATTAAATTCAATTGAACATATAGTAAGTTCATAATTGTCCGGTCTGTAATAATGATTTTTTTTTATAGATCGCCTGTACTGGTACGCCCAAGCACAAGAAACGCTACAAAAACGCCTCCAGTACGCAACGGATAAGAATCCTGTAGCAAAGTAAGTTTTAAAGAATGAATCTTGATAATTTAAAATATTTAATTTGTATACATATAAATTATTTAAAATTATCACCTTACTTCGAATAAATTAGATTAAAAACCGAGGGCTATCCTATCTCCGTACAGTCTGCATATTAAGTGACCCTACATGGACCTGTATTCAACAGACTTAGCGGCAAAACAATGAATTTGCACAGGATGATGTGCTGTTGAATGTACCAGCAGCGGCAGGGATCAGGAAGGAAAGTTAAATCCCGGTCGTCGTAATTTTAACAACGCGCCAATTTAAAATTTCCCTGTACCTACTGAAAAGTTACGTAAAGCTTTGCGCAACTTAAACATGATATTCTAATTCTTCTGGAAATAAGACGAAACAATTATTATATGAAAGAAATACAAGCAAACTTTAGTAATATAAAAAAAATGTACAAAATAATAAATAATATGCTCGGTCGAGTGACACTGTCAATTGATGAAGTGGTACAAAAGAGCATTTGAGATACAGGGTCTCACAAAAAAATGTATCGTTGACAATTTTGCTACGAGATTCGACAAGGCGATTAAAGATATTATTCCCAACTGTAGCACAAAGTTATTAGACACAAGTAGTCATTGCAGTCCCGCTGATTGTAGTATTTATTTTCAAAAGGCTACGGGAGATGAAGTGCACAGAATAATCAAAAATCTAAATCCGAGGAAAGCACCTGGCCCAGATAATATAAAAATATCGGATATCAAAAGTATAGGATGCGATGTATCTGGGGCTATCGCAGATCTAATTAATTGTAGTGTTATATAGGGCTCATACCCTGACGATTTAAAAATTGGATGTGTTCGACCTTTTACATAAAAAAGGGAAGCGAGACGATTATGCAAACTACCGTCGAATCACAATGCTCTCGTCTATAGACAAAGTTGTCGAAAAATATATTAGCGAACAACTACAAACATTTTATAGGCTTAATGGTATTATATATCAAAATCAATTCGGATTTCAGATGGGGAAGGGCACATCCGATTTACTAATAAAATTTACCGATGAAGTTAATTCGCACTTAAATAGAAGACTTCATGTATGTGTTCTCTTTATCGACTTTTCATGTGCTTTCGATACACTAGACCACAATCAATTAATATCTAGTCTAGACAACTGTGGTATACGTGGACCACTCCTCAAGTGGTGCAGCAGTTACCTTCAAAATAGAAAATTCCAGGTGAAGGTAAATGACGTTTTCAGTGAACTGATAGACAGTACTGAAGGCACGGCCCAGGGATCCGTGTTAGGACCCCTTCACTTCCTGTCGTATGTCAACGAAATACATAAGTATGTCCAATATAGTACATGCTATCAGTTTGCTGATGACACCTGCCTAGTAGCTGCCGATAAAGACCCGAATAAAGCTTGCGACATGCTACAATCAGATTTTAACACTCTTTTAAAGTGGTGTCACGATGTAGGTCTAGTTATCAATGCTACAAAAACCAAACTACTGCCCATTAAATCACCTTATATTAAAAGCGTTCCCTTAAAGGGCGTTATAGCTCATGACCATAAATGTCTACACTCATCTATTTTAACTCAGTGTAGCTGTGCTCCTGTTGACGTAGTAGATAGCCAAACATATTTAGGCCTCCAAATTGATAGTAAATTTAATTGGTGTAACCATATCGAACATGTGTGTAAAAAGTTAAGACAGTTTTTGGCAAATATTATAATACTTAAAAAAAGGATCCCATTTCAAGTTAAAATAATGCTGTATAATTCGTTAGCTGAATCTTACATTCAATATGGCTTATGTAGTTATGGCCGTACATACAAAACTTACTTAAATAAAATTTATGATCTTCAACTTAGAATATTAAAAAATATAGTATCAACTAAAGTTAGGCATCAATATGGTGACGATCATGCAGGCCTGTTTAAACACTGCAAAGTTTTGCCCATCCGGTCTCAGGTAAAATTAATTTTATTAAAAAAAACTGTTCTTCATTGTCAATAATCAGCCACAACCGGAACACGCTGTATACACCCGATCGGTAGCTCGGCGTCAACTGAGTAGTAAACCGGTTTGCGTAAACAATGAATACGGTAGGCGAACATCTGATTATATTGTAACTCGACTTATTAATAAACTACCTACGGAATTACGGGATAAATTGACGATAAAAAATATTAAATATAAACTTAAAGAGCACTTCCTTAGTTCTCTTCAAAATGTGTATGGCTGTAACGATAATTGATAACGAACCAAATGTATTTGTCCAATTCTTTCCTTTTCTTTTTATGTGTTGCGAGTAAATTATCTACAAGACAGTTTGTTGTCTATAAAAATATAATTTGTGTAAAATTTGTATATTGACTGACGTAAACTTAATTCTTAGTATAATTTCAAACCTTAGTGGTTTCGCTATGCTAAGTTATTACCTACTTAATGTTTTATAAGACCTTTTATATGATAATAAATAAAAAAAAAAAAAAAAAAATTGAAAAGGTCAATTTATTAGGACAAATTTTCGATAAATGCGAACAGTTTTGAGGGCGGATGTTAAATAAATAAAATAAATATATACGGACAAATCACATTTGTATAAACATATATGGACAAATCACATTTTGCCGTATATATTTTATTTATTAGACCAAAAGTAAGTTCGAGACTTGTGTTATGGGATACTAACTCAACAATACTTTATTTTATAACAAATACATTATAGACAAACATCCAAGACCCAGGTCCATCTGAAAAATATAATTTTTCATCTTGACCTGACCGGGGATCGAACCCGAGATAGTTCAGAGGCAAGGTCTTTACCACTGCGCCACGGAGATCGTCATTCACAGGATCTATGGATCTGTTATTCTATTTAACGTATCAAGTGTCCTTTCGACCCGGAAATGCCCGCGGGAGTGGAGCCTTGTAACCATCAAAGCAAAGGTCATACAAAACAAAATGGACTGACGTTCCCTAGCCATCGAGATCACATCTATCGATATCTATCCACAGTGTGTAAGATTATATTTTACTACATTATTATTACTACAGCATCAGAATACGCAAACCCAAATCACATTACAATTAATTTTGATTAAATTTTAAAAACTTTGCTTTTCACAGAAATCTGAATAATTAACTGCTTTTACTGTGAATTTTAGAATAACTTTTCGGTGTAATTTATTTAAAAAAAATACTTTTTTATCAAAATTATTTCCACCATTAATTTTTGCTTTTTGTAACTTCTCAATTTACATATTACTAGCTTTTGCCCGCGGCTTCGCCCGCGTGAATTTCCCACGGGAACAGTGCTTTTTCCCGGGATGAAAGGTACCCTATGTCCTTCTCCGTACTTCAAACTATATGTATGTAAACAAAATTTCAGGACGATTGGTTCATTAGATAAAGTGTGAAGAGGTAACAAATAAATAAACAAACAAACTCACTTTCGCATTTATAATATTAGTTACGATTAGGATATTTATATTTCTGTGCATTTTCTTATTTAAAATTTTAATGCCGATATTTATTGTACAGGAACATAATACTGGTAGTTGGAGACGGAATGAGCCTCACGACGGCCACAGCCGCGAGGATCTTGCGCGGTCAGCGTCAGGGGCAGTCAGGGGAGGACACTGACCTCGCTTGGGATACCTTCCCGGCTGTCGCGCTGGCTAAGGTAATCTGATACTTATTTATATTGTGTTTAGGCATATAATCCTGGTTGCGGACGCGATGAGCGTCACGACGGCCACAGCCGAGAGGAACCAACGCAGCCAGCTTCAGGGGCAGTTCGAGGAATACATCGACCTCGCTTGGTGCACCTTCCCGGCTGTCACGCTGGCTAAGGTAATCTGATGCTTATTTATATAGTGTTTAGAAATATAATCCTGGTTGTGTACGGGATAAACCTCACGACGGCCACAGCCGTAAGGATCGTGCGTAGCGTCAGGGACAGTCCGAGGAAGAAGTCGACCTCGGATACCTTTCCGACTGTCGTCGCGCTGGCTAGGGTAATCTGATTCTTATATATATTGTGCATAGAACCATAATCTTAATTAAAGAGATAGACATAGAAAAAATATCGGCACGAAATAAATGGTCAAAGAAGAGTCTATAAATTATTTCTATGTTTTTGTTTTCGTGGTGTTGAATCGATTCCAATTGGATGGAAGACTGGGTTTATAGATACGTTTCGTGGCCAACACGTACCGATACGTACGTGAGCCACAAAACGTATTTACCCAAACCATCAATCCCAGGTCTCCTTTGAATCAAATCCATGTTCCAGTGTTTGCGAAGTGTTAAACCAGTCAGGTTTACATCGAAGTGCAACTTGTCCCAACATCGGACGAATGGATCTTGTGCATCCCCGAAGTTTACACGCTGTCCTTTGTCCGGCCCTGTTACTACCAAACCGATAAACAGAGTTTGTGGTTGCCAATATTCTAATACGGAAAATAAGTTTCTTCAATTTTCAAAAGGTAAATTACCTCATTTAATGCTAATTCAGGTTATTAATTTACTCATTACTAAAGTACTGGATGCGCACAAACATGCCTAATGCCTAATTAAATGTACGTATATAAAACAAAATGATAGGCTTGACATTTATACTCAAATATGCCTTGTTTCTCTCTCTTCCATAATTATCATATTTATAAAAATATAGAGGTACAGTCGCGAGCATTAATATGTAAACACATCATCGGGGTTACAGCCGCCACACTAATTTTACAAGACAGTGTGACACGGTCTAGAATAGAATATAATAGAATCATTTATGTGCATAGATATAATATAAAATTATATAGAATTTTGTATCTGCTAATAAATGCTCGTGATTGTACAGTAAGTACATTTATTTGTTTGTACAAACTACCAACCAAGTGTAGGCAAAACACTCGTATAATTGTTGGCGCTTGAAATGTAATCAGGAACAAACAAACACAAAATATTTTGAAGCAAAACGGAACACAATAGCTGTAATTATGAAAGGGCAGAGCAAATAAACTAATTAATTTATAATTAGGAATATTCAGCTCTAAGTCTTCGCAACATTAAAATATATTTGATTACAACTTCCATTTCAATAAACATATCCCTTTTCAAATTGAAATTAAATTTAAATATTTCTGGGTTATTCATCAAACGATGTATTCAGAAAAATGGTTTTCACAAATGATATTTATTTTGTGATGTATTCATCAATTTCTAGGTATTCATCTAGATAGGTTTACGGACGTATTGTATAAAAATTAATACTGTGTTGTGTTCAGAGATAAGCTACTTATATTTTTATATAAATAAACATAATTAAATGTGCTAGTATTATTACTATCTAGCCTTAATAATATTATTACTATCTAGGCTAATATGTAAATTCCGTAGTATAATGTGTAAGTCCGTAGAATAATAATTAATGTGTCCATCTGCACTTTTCTTACTGTATCTATTAAGGGGAAGGCTCTTTGAACACGTGTCTCTTTATTTGCACTAATACAAAAAATAAATATTATATATAATATTATTACCTGCTTAGTAACATATATAGCCGTTCGCATTATTTATATAATAAGATAAACATATCCATTTTTATTACGTTTACGTTGTTCCCTGTGTAGCACTCACCTATTTTATTCGCTCTTATCTCGACTTTATGGTAAGATGATAAAGAGGTTGATGAACCCTGTACGTGTTCCCAAGCACGTGTATTTACAGCAACCCTTACACGTACAGGCTTCAGAATAACTATAAACAAAAAACATGAACGTGAAAGAGATCACGTTCAGTACGATGCAAGTAAAAATAGCGACTTCAAAAGTAGGCTTTACAAAATTAGAAGAATTTAATTGATGTTCTTTTAGTTTTTCGTTATTTTGTTGTATGTTTTACAATTGAAATTTCTATGACATAGATAAATTCTTTTAGAGGACGCTGACTGACTCAGACTGATATTCACGCAGAGCCAAGACCGTTGAAACTTGAAAATTTCCATTGCAGACAAAGTCCTTTTAAGGCGTAAGTTCATGCGGGCGAAGCCATGGGAAAAAGCTATTTTAAGTTATAAAAATGTAGGTTCCTTGTATAATAATAGCAAGTAACAGAATAAAGTAAAGCCAATTACGTCTAACAAGTTACAGTGAATTTCGTTTCTCTTAGATATTTTCCTGTCGTCGAATATCAAATTGACATTGTAATTCCGGGATTCAATTTATCCTTTATTATTAAAGATGATATTTTGAATAAAATGGTTTCATAAATACCTAGTAAATTCAGAATATTGTTTGAGGCGCACTGCTACTACGATCTAGTTTGATTGACTTTTGGTGCAGTGTTTATATTCTAGCGATATTTGGATATATTTATGAGTTTCCAATATATTCTGACGCTCGCGCTATCATCATAGATTAACCCATCTCGGCTCATTTATTATTCTGGGTCGTGGTTAAATTTATGCACTAGATATTTTATGAAGCCAGAGGTTGGTTTGAATTTTTTTTTTTATATTATAGGACACGTCAGTATTATTTTCCCATATAACATAACTTCAATATAAGGCAATATAGGTAGTAAAATAAACATAAGATTGGCGACAAAAGATTCACCGATTGGATTCTATTAAAAACGCAATAATTGTACTATATTATGCCATATTTTTTTTTATAATCAGTCCTAAAAATGAGAGATTATTTGAAAAATATGAGACTTAAGTAGATCCTCGTGACCACACATGATAATCCCGGTCCAGCAATGTGGAATTAAGTTAATGACGTATTTTGACGTACTAATTCTCTAGATTTTAAGTGGGTTGTGAATTTTGAATCAGTAAGTAGGCAGCTACTACTGATTCAAAATTTACAACTGTTGTGTGTTAAATCCTAATATAATTATGGTTTGAAACGGATTAACAATAATAATTATTGTAAGCAATTGTTGCGTGCTGCTTAATTAATTATTGAAAATTTAATCTACTGGATCGTTCTCATCGTTCTATACATAATTGATTCTTTAGTAACCACACCATTAAATATGGAATCAACAACACGTTGGATATCAGATTTTTAATAATTTATTTTAATTTTAAATTGATAGGTAATTTATATGTGTAGTTAAAGGAGCTATAGTACTGCAAAAGCAATATATGTATACGTGTAAGAAACTTAAATATAGTTTTACTTATGTTAGTTTCAGTTTAGTTAAAATTACTCTTATTAAATATGATTTGATAGAAATTAGACATGATGAAAAAATTCCATGCGAGCTGGAATATTTATATACGAACTGCACCTTGAGTGCATAAAAATTCTTTAAAAAGTATTAAAAATGGTACTACTACTGCTTTTTATACTTTTTAAGGATTTTCGTTTTAGTTCAAATATTTGTTATTATCAACAGACCTACAACATCGACGCGCAAACGGGCGAGTCTTCAGCGTGCGCGACTGCTCTGCTCTGCGGAGTCAAAGCCAGATTCGAAACATTGGGCTTGGACGCCGGAGGACGGTTCAACAACTGTGCTTCGACTATCAACTCTAAAGTCACTTCACTCATAGATTGGGCTCATGAAGCAGGTGAGTGATTCTAGCGCGACTGCTCTGCGGAGTCAAAGCCAGATTCGAAACATTGGGCTTGGACGCCGGGGGACGGTTCAACAACTGTGCTTCGACCATCAATTCGAAAGTAACTTCACTCATAGACTGGGCTCACGAAGCAGGTGAGTATTGTAGCGCGACTGCTCTGCTTTGCGGAGTCAAAGCCAGATTCGAAACATTGGGCTTGGACGCCGGGGGACGGTTCAACAACTGTGCTTTGACCATCAACTCGAAAGTCACTTCACTCATAGATTGATTGATATTATTACTATCTAGACTCTCTCTCTCAGCCGAAAGACGTCCACTGCTGGACAAAGGCCTCCCCCAAGGATTTCCACAACGGCCGGTCCTGCGCTGCCCGCATCCATGCGCATCCCGCGACCTTCACCAGGTCGTCGGTCCACCGAGTGGGAGGCCTGCCAACACTACGTTTTCCAGTTCGTGGTCGCCACTCGAGAACTTTTCTGCCCCAACGGCTATCTGTTCTACGAGCTATGTGCCGCCCACTGCCACTTAAGTTTCGCGTTTCACTATCTAGACTAATTGCAGGCTAATGAGTAATTTTACGTTGACCTAATTTTATAAAGTTTATTTTCGGCACTTTCTTACTGTCTGTTTTTATATGTCTATTATTCTTGTTGTTTCTTTCTATCATATTTAAGGGAAGGCACTTTATTCATGTGTCTTTGTTGAAAAACTCGGATGAAGAGAAAGAGTTAAGTCAAACATGTGTCTTTCTTTATTATCATATTATCTAGAGTCGTCAAATAAATCACGCCAGAAGTCGTGAGGCGACTAAGAAACTCAGGGTATGTGAGTCGATTTATCTTGTAACCCATTCGATAAATTTCTTTCGTTTAAGATTAGAGCCCAGAGCGAACATTTGACACATATTTTAGCGAAGATATAATTTGACAAATTGTAATGCATTTATGAAAAAAGCACGAATGATTTGTTGATATCCTTAGCACTTCTGTACTCATTCATTTGTGTCATAAGTATAAAAGTACTTAGAATACAAAAAGTCTCTAAAATTTTCTCATTGTTTTCGAAGTTTTCTAATAAATGTGATAAAAAATTTGAAAAGGCGCACATTTTGCATAAAAAATCAGTATTCTTCTCATGTAACCGTCGGTGATTCGCGCAAACGGCCACACGTCAGAAAGTTAACCGTTCCAAAGTACTCTAGGAAGTACTTCAACTATCTCAGCTGCTAGTTTAATGCATCCATTGCGCGGAATTGCTGCAAAAGTAGTTATACTCGAATTAAATGGAAATTGTTTTACTTTGATATAACTAGTTCAATTATTTCGTATTTACTAATATTACAAATGTTAAAATAAATTTGTTGCCTTTATTAGGGTCCCTGTACCTCAAAAAGTAAAAACGGAACCCGTATAAGGATCACTCTAATATCCGTTTGTCTGTCACAATCTGCTATCTCTAACAGACAGAACAAAATCAAACTTGCATGTCATTGCAATCAATGACCAAACCTATGGGTTACTTCCCATGAACCTACTCATGAAATTGGTCAACAATAAAAACCGTATATATAGTTTAATAGCTTCTGCAAAGTTAAATTCTACTGCGTTACTCTAAGAGCAAACATTTTGGTAAAGTAATAAAATTATCATTTTAGTTATTTAAGTTTTTTACAAAATTCTTTGTTTCTAATATATTTCCAATAACACTACACATATGAAAAAGGAAAATATATATTTGTATACCTACCTACTTATATCTTAAAAAACTGTAAAACTATTTTACCGCGATAATCTACAATATTACTCTAAGATTTATAAGACTGCACCACCTGCCTGTAATAACCAGCTCACGAGGTATTTCAGGAGCCATAAATCTATCACAGCATGATATTATCCGGTCCTGCCAGCATCCTTCTCTGGCACGGTGTTCACAATAGCTGTATTCTTTACACCTAGATAATACCACCTTAGTAACAAACATACTACCTACTTATATGAGTAGTACGAAACGCTTCGATACAAATATTCTTTATTCGTTTATTGTGTAAAGATATTTCCGATTATATTTTATTGATAGATTGCCCATAAAGTGACAAATGGTTTTCCGTTTAGAGTGGTGATACTAAGAAAATAATGTGTGACTTATAGCTGAGACAAAAATTATGATACTTACTAACCTACACCACAGAATTAATACAAACCTATACGGTACTTACCACTTATCCTTTCAGAAAATTTTAGGTTCAACCGCCGTCATCTCCAACCATCAAATCAAATTAGTTCAACTCCTATGTATATATACATTTAAATTGTATGATATGTAAATGCCGAATTATTAGTCCTTCTAATTTGATTAAAACGAACGTGAGAAATTTTTAATACGGATAGTCGCGCGTATTGTTAGCCGGAACCGCTGACTAGTTTCGACTTCATACGAAGTCATTTTCAAGGCGAGTTAGAACCGTCTTTCCGACGTGACAGTGGAAACCAGTCGACGGTTCCGGCTAACAAGAGACGTGAGTATCCGTACCTATTAAAAATCTTTATTGGTTTTCCTTGTTTAAAATTAATTTCTTAAAAAAATACCAATTTAGGTAAATCAAGTGGCATAGTGACGACAGCCAGAATAACGCACGCTACACCAGCGGCGTTGTATGCGCACGCGCCGTCTCGCTACTGGGAAGATGACAGCAGGGTGCCCCCGACTGTGAGGAAAGACTGCAAAGATATAGCCTTGCAGCTAGTCGAAAATGAACCTGGAAGAAGTATTAATGTGAGTGTTTATTATTCATTTGTAGCAGTTACATTTACATGGTATACGAACAGACCGAAATTAACGATGTCATATGAATGAGGCATCTACCACATATCTAGTTAGATAAATAGATCAAAACATAAATAGTTAAAGTAAAAACAAAAAAACATACCTAATTATCTTACAACATTATCTTAGTAAGTACTGAAATATGTATATTTAATATGTTTAGGAGACCCACAAATTGTGCCGATGTACGACCAAAGGTGGTAAAAATACAGGCACATGCGTTGTCATTTACACCATTTTGGCACATTTTCCTTTGGTTTTATTATTGTTGTTATTGCCAAACAAATACACTCTAAAAGTTTACCCCTAACTGTTAGAAACCGTAAAACTGTCTAAACGCCCAATAAATATGAAACAGATATAACAAGTTCCTGCGATTATATCTTTACGACAGTTATATTTTGCTCCCGGACGGCGTAGTTTTGGTTCGTTTAACAATTTCCTTATTTCCGTTTATATTTGCTAACCCTTTTATTAACTTGGTTAGATTATTTGTTTTCGTGTCATCATAGAACCAAGTTTTACATATTAATTCACCAATTTATATTCATTATTTCTAAAGCAAACAAATAGTTCTCCAAATTAATTCGTTAGGGTAATAAGATATTAGTTTGGGAAGACGAAAATGTTGTATTTGGAATGTAGTTATGTATAACTTATAACTTAAGTTATGAAGTGGTAGTTATCCCTTAACTCATCAAGTGGTCGCCATGACCGACATCATGGACACACATCATTATCATCAATAACTTAAGTATTTATTCGGCCAAGTTAGACCTTATTGATGTTTCAAAGTAATCATACATTTGTTCAGGTAATCATGGGCGGAGGAAGAAGACATTTCATACCAAACGTAACTCCAGACCCAGAGCATCCCAACCGGGAAGGCAGAAGGCTGGACGGGAGGAATCTGGCAGAGGACTGGGCGAGAGAGAAGAAGAGACGGCGGTTACGTGCCCAGTACATCTACTCTAGAGAACATCTGGCTAAGCTTGATCCTCGATCTGTCGATTATGTGTTAGGTAAGTAGAAAATATGTTAACTAATATATATTAGTCTCGAGATTAGAAAATTTAATCAATCGGAGTAGCCGCTTACAGGCATTTGCCTAAGGTACAGGATCATGTTCATATCTGTTTGTGGTGTATGCGAATTTTATTTTGTGTGCGTGTATAAATTATGTTGTAAATTATAATCTGTGGCATTAGCGTCAATTTTGCGTTAATGAGCGTGTCCCACCAATGAAAGTGGCATACTCTTTTGTATAGAAATTTGCGCTCGCATCGTCTCCTGCTGCGTAAATGTTTTAAGGTCTCAAGTAATGTTATTCACAGGCAAACATTATTCGATTATGAAATTCGTTGGCGATGTGTGATTACGAAATGTCGAAAATATTAACATATTCATAGGTATTCAAATTATACTCAAGGAATCGAGATATTATGTGATCAATATAATATGAAATATTGAATATTTGGATGATTGACATATTATGCTTTATAGTAAACTTCATTGCAGTCACGTCAAAACCAGCATTTTGGATTATCGGCATAAACGTATATCGGACAAAACCCACGTAACACATTGTAAGGTGAAATTGAAGTCAGTTTCACGTAACCGTGTTTTGGTGTTACCTGTCATATTCATTGCATGCTTCCACTTTATGATAGTTTGTAGTTTGCATAGAAAATCGAACAGTACTTGTTTACTATTAGGCAAAGGATAGCTCTATACCTATCAAGACTCAGCTAATTGGTTTTTTTATTCGAAGTCCTTTAACAGCAAGTAAAATTCACACCGATGGTTTTTTATTTCGCCGGATCGTCACATCTGTTTTATAGCAATCATACCATAATATTATTTATTATTAGTAAACTTATTTACTCTGCATAAATCTCTTTACGTAAAAAGCTGTCAAATCTTCTAAAATAAATTTAAAATATTGATGACTAATTTACATATTAACGCAGAGCCAACGCACGCTGTATGTTTAACTTGAAAGTTTTCAAAGAGGTTATTTATACCATAGATTTATACACAGCGTCACTAAGATTTTTTTTTTTTAATTTTGATAATTCTGTCCCAAAGTGGATAAAAGGGGTGAATAGCGACATTTACACGGGTGAAACTACGGACAAAAGCGGTTTGTAATGTCGCATATTTTGAGCAGTTAAAACGGCAACTTTAAAATGAATACACTCAAAAAAATCAGTCGTTTAAGGTGTTAAATACCATTGTCGATTTTTTGTGCTCCAGACATAGCTTTTTAACTATGCGTTTTAGTAAACATAAACTCCGCATCTGAATCTTTTTTGTCGAATTTTTTTTTGTCAGTACGACTATGTTCCGTAGAACGCCATGTCAACTCTTATTTTTATTTTGTCTCTACCGCAAAGGAGGTTGTCATTACTACAAACGAAGTAGCCACTACGACATAGTAGGCTTAAAATTTGTTAATGGTGAAATGTGTACTTCAACGCAGGTACACAAGCAACTTTTACGAAGTGACATAAGTGTTTTTTTACAAAAGTATTGTGTTTATTGACTATGTACGCCACGTCAAGTTTTATTCTGATATAGTCACTTCGACATAGGACTTAGCCCCTGCCACATAGCAGGCTTAGAATCCGTTAATAGTTAAATGTGTGTTATAACGCAGGTACACAAGTAACTGTAACCAAATGACAAAATATTTTCTTACAACATTATTATGTTTCTTTACTGTGTACGTCACGTCAAGTTTTATTTTGATTTAGTTACTACGACATAGGAGTTATTCACTACAACATAACAGGCTTAGAATCTGATAATGGGTAAATGTGTGCCTTAACGCAGGTACACAATCAAATTTGACGAAATGACAGATTTTTTTAAAAATTATTATTTTCAATTACTGTGTACACGCCACTTCAAATTTTATTTTGATTTAGTTGTTACGACATATTTGAGATAGTCACTACGACATAGAGAATGCTTAGAATAAATGTGTGCTTTAACGAAGGTGCACACGCAAATTTTACAAAATAATTATCTTTTTACCCGACTGCTAAACGAGAAGGGTAATGTTTTGGGATGTATGTAAAATGTAATGAAATATAAAATAAGCTGTGTGGTTAGGCTGTAGGAGGTAGCCAGATTCGATTTTTGATGTGCAGGTGTTAACTACATTAAACAAACCTGAGAAATCATTGTGCGAGGTGATGTTAGACTCATTTATTTTTAATCCCCCACTTTCAATTCCTTACAACCCTTTTTTCGCATTAAAAAGTAGCAGACAGTACCTAGGTACTGTCTGCTAGCTAAGTATATTATCTTTTCTCAGGATCTAGACTGTGCGCTGTGTACCAAATTTCATAGTAGTTTTGGCGTGAAAGCGCGACAGACAGAAAGAGTTACTTTCACATTTATAATATAAATATGTAATAACAAATAATAATATATATAAATATTTAATATTATATATAAAATAATATATAATAATACCTGGGCGACCGAGCTACGCTCGGGAAAAATTAATTTTCCCAGACATGGAACCTAATAGCTAGATTATATTTTTGACTATGTAAGTACCTATATTTAAAATTTCAAAGAAATCGTTAGAGCCGTTTTCGAAAACGCGAGTACAAATAAATTTATACACAAATATTGCACGTTTAATAGTACCTATAGGATATATGTATATAGTAAGGATTTTTATTTCTTGTTGTATGTATAGGTAGTAGGTATTTCTGAAAGTGAAATAGATAGGAGAATCCACTGGCTCCCAACACACGATCTTCAAGTAGGTAGTTTGGGAGCCTCTAGCTGTCGAGGGTACCTACCTGATAGAGAAATAACGATTAGGTATTAGTTACCTACACGTAAGTAAGCTATTGTCGAACAAATTGAATACATAACGTGTAGAGTTTGTACATACATATAGGTATAGGTATTATGTACAGCCTGCATTAAACGCTTGTTTAGCTGCATAGACTTGTTCTCATAGGTGGTAGGTACAATTTACGTGGGGCTACTATGTTTTCTTTTTGTTCCACCATTTTGCCATTTTAATAGTAAGTTGATTGTACCTACCCTAAAATTACCTAGGTAAGGAAGGACATACCTAAGTGTAAATACCTACAACGTATACTTCGTAAATTTTATCAAATTTTAAATGGTTTAGTTTAGAAGTACCTACGATAACTTTTCTTTTGGCATACAGCCGATAATTTCAGCAACTTCTGCCTCATGCGATATTTAAAATTTTGAACAGGCAAGAATATGTAATAAAAAAATACCTATAGAAAAACGAAAACCCTTGATGATAAAATTTTTACAAAGGCCTTTGTCAGTTTGTCTTAGGTACATTGACGTTAGCCCAAAACCACAGAATAAATAATAGTACTTGACAAAGGCCCTTGTGGTTTTGGAACCGCCAATCGGCACGTTTACTTCCCTGTCCGTTACAGTGTTGCCACATGCCAACTCTACATCTCTCTAAAGGGAAAACGATGATATCGAAGTTCAAAATTTGAAGACATCATCGGTCGAACGAATCCTAAATAATTGCGTGAGTTTCGCTTAGTGATCAACTTTTTTGCTTAAGCACAATTTCTACATAAATACATATGTTAGTGTAGCTGAGCTGGTCTCTTGGAGTTTTTCTTTAGATGTGTCGGATATTCGATTTTTATACGTCTACAGAAAATGCTCATCAGATTAATCAACTTTACCTAAGGCGCCATTTCCATATATGTTAGTGTAGCTGGTCTCTTGGAATTATTTATCAGATCCAGAATTATTTAGTTCCAGATCTTCAATTTTTATACGTCAGCAGGAAATGCTCATCACGTTGAACGATTTTTGCTAAGGTGCCATTTCCATATATGTTATAGTATAGCTGGTCTCGTGGAGTTCTTCATCAGATGTTCCAGATCTTCAATTTTAGTGAAAAGTGCTCATCAGGCTGAACAACTTTTGTTATGGCACCATTTCCATATTTATTAAAGCCTATATCGATGGCTTAGAGTAAAAACCTCGGATGTGTGTTCTTTGGCAAAAGAAACATCCGAGGTTTTCACTCTAAGCCATCGATATGTTGCCGAGGCTTAATAGCTATACAACAAAAAAAGTTTAATTCAAATCCGTCCAGTAGTTTTTGTGTGAAAAGCGAACAACAGACAGACACAGACAGAAAATTTAAAACATCATATTTTTGGCTTCTGTTACCTGTATGAAGACCCCTAGTAGTATTTTTTTAAGTTAATATTCAATGTACAGAATTGACCTCTCTACAGTTTTATTATATTGTATAGATGTGAGCCAAAACGCCACACTAGTGGTTCTCTTTTCGCACGGGCTCTATTGGTACTTAGTTATTAGTTCAGTACATTTTACAATAAAAATGGCGACTTAAACCGCCAAACTATCGCCAAAAAGAGTTTAGGTATCGTCGCGTCGCGCCACGTTCCGGCACCTGCTGGCACCAATTTAAAAAAAATTATAGGCTCATATGTCAAATCCTATAGCCGTTTGAGCTTTAGGGCGTGCTAAAGAAAAGGACATACATACATAGGCTCGAAAAACATTACCCTCCTTCTGACGCAGCCGGGTAAAAAGTGATAATCCAGGTTATTTTTCGGATTTGGTTTGGTACTTTTATGGTTAACTGCTGGCAACACACACAAACATCAGTCAGTGATTCAGTTGACACAGCTCGCGTTCGGTCGGTGTTATGGTCGGTTGGATATTTAAAATTCGTTCTTAACATTTTGGACCGGACGACTATACCTACATAAACGCGAAATTAATTATCAGTTGTTTAATTACAATAATAATTAAAGTATTTTTATTTTATTGATGAGTATGTGCTCGGAACTAAAATTGTTTTTAGATGGGGCAAATTTGTCCCATTTATACGACTACCTGAGTGGTAAGTACATACCTTTTTCTATCTTTTCTTTGGGATTTCTAATTGCTAAAGTGCCGCTGGTAACAGTTACCAGTTTAACAACGGGACTTCCCCGTCAGTGGGTGCATTTTCCACGTTACTTTTACATACTCTGCATTTTCCCACGAGGCACGAGACACGACAGTCAGTTCATGACACGGATCTCTTACTTAGTGATGGGATGCTGTTCTTTTTCGTATGATGGCTTCAAAACTATCTGTGTGCGATTCAGTAAACATCCCCGGCGCGCTACAAAATCTGATGATGCTAGCTAGCGACTCGTTTTCCGCTAAAAATTTCTACGTAGATCCGTGTATGTAACGCACATGTTTCATTACGTGGGTGAACTTTCTGTCGCGTCGTCTCTTGAGAAAACGCACTACTCCTTGTGTTCTAGGTAGGTACTTAGTTTATAATTTGCATGCCCGTACCGGCGGCGTATGAGCACGCGCCGTCCACCTTAGATCTCATCTTCGCTTACCATCAGGCGAGATTGCGGTCAAGCGCATGCTTATTTAACATAAAAAAACAAAAAAAGACCCAAACATTTGCTTGCTGGTACATTGTCGTTTTTGTGTGTGTTTAAATGTTATTTTTAATTTGTTGGTAGGTATGTACGTACATACGTACCAAAGACAGTTTCAAAAAAAGGTAGGTAAAAATGAGCAATTACCTCGGTCGTCCAGATACTATGATATAATGTTATAACGAAACTAAGTGTAGTAGGATGGCACAGCCAGTTTAGTCAGACCGAGCCTGAAAAGTAAGTCACAGGTCTACCTTGGTAAAATTTGAAACTGTCTGTGGTACATACAAACCTACTTGTAACTATTTATTTATAACATTTATATGTATTTTAGATACCCTCCTACTGAACTAACATGGTTGCACAAATAGTTCTAGATGTGGACAAGTTTTTAACCAAATATGATTTATCATTACTTCACACTATGAAATGGCCTTGGAAAATAACACATTTTGTGCTATCTGAAAGATGTCATGGCTGTGGATTTCTAGTTTCCAGTAGTGATTTACCTAATCACTTCATATCCACTCAAAAAACTGTTAAATTTTTATTGCACCATGACTTTTTCTGGTGCTGGTTTGTCTGTACTGAATCTGTACTTTCTTTTGTGTATGTATACTAATCTATTGTCGACCATCCCTGGTGAAATGGCCTGGGAAATGTGAATGAATAATGAACTAGTTCATTCTTCGCTTGGTGTGTGTTGTTTTGCATGTGCTTTTTGGGTAACAATTAACAAATTTTCAGAGCAGGGGATGGAATTAAAACTTTTGTTGCTAGCGAATGACAGTGAATTAAGGGAACTGGTCTCAAACCGCATGGTAGACAAAATAAAACTGCGGAATGCTATAGAACTGTATCGGAAGGTTTGTGCCGACTTTGTTTAGTTATAACTTTATTTTGTATTGTTTATTAAATTAAAGTACATGCAATAATTAAACTAAAAATGTGAAAGCATCATCATCAGTGGCCTTATTCATCTCTAAAAGATGCTGTAAGCAGCATATCTATTACATTGCAATTTGCATGTACCTATGTAAATTTGCCCCATAATGGTTTGGTGTTCATTATGTATATTTGTGGTAGGTGCAGTTTACATTGTATATTTAATGTATATTGCATAAGACAATGATTTGAGTTGCAAAAACAAATAATGACCAAAATATGAATTCTAAAATTGTAGAAATAATTATTGCTTTCATGCTTCTTACAATATTTTAAAGCATGACGACTTTAATATGCATTTCAGGATGAAACAGAAAACATTGATCCCACATCTACTGCTTCAAGCATTAGCTTTGAGATTACTGGTGACCGCTTCCTAAAGTCTCCTTCATTGCTGGTGGGTAAACTATTTTGATTACCTACCTATTTTGCCTTTGGTCAGAATCACATTTGAATTAATTTTTAGAATATAAGATTTGATCAATCATAGATGCTTGCTGTTCAAACCAAAAACTGATATTTACCTATATACATTTGTCATTGGGGGCCAGTGCTCCCAAACATCGTTTGCAGCCAGCAATTATTACTGAAAAATCTGTCAAAAAGTTGTAAGCTAGGAATTCTCTAAAGTTCTAAATATGACCAATTACTTTGTGTTTTAGGCTGACATAAATTCCATCCCCCCCTCGCCAGCGTCTAGTGCTGTGGAACTTATTGACGTTCAAAATCAAAAGTCTGTGCCGGTAAGTAAAATATTTTGTTTCGGTTTTCCCTAATGCTAGAAATCTTCTTTGGTTTCATTTGCTTTTAATTTTTACCACAAGACCTACTTTTATTACCTAAAAGATATTATAAATGTAAAGACTCTGTGTCTCTGTGGCATTGTAGCTTTGATAGTGGTTGACTAATTTAAATGTGGGGAATTTTATTTTGCTCAGCCGTAGATTGCAAGGTCCTGGGTTCGAATCCCGGAAAAGTATACAAAATAAAAATAAAAAAAATTGCGTACAAATAATTGTTGTTCTAAATTTAAAATGTAAGTAACTAGTGCTTTGCGATAAAAATTCTGAACTTGGAAGTTTTTAAGATTTGTTGAATAAAGTTTCATAATATGGATGTTACATACACGGTGTTACAGGCGAACATTACTAGGAGACCATCCATTACTTTTGGAGATTTTCTAAAATTAAATCACAGATTTTGAAAAAAAATTTGCCGGCAAATAATACTAAAATATCAAAAAAAAACAAATTATGCCTATCAGTCATACTGTCATGTAGGGATCAAAAGACTATGGGACCATTTAATTTAGTACTATAAATGACAAATTAAATTAATGAATAATTTTTCATTCATTAGCCTGTAGCCATCGCAACTTGTCCGCCTGGAAGCAAAATCATTGATCTGAAATTGCTTGAGCCGGGTCCGAGCGGCAGCTGCACACAGAATACTTTGAC
The DNA here is from genome assembly GCA_018467065.1 of Ephestia elutella. Taxonomy (NCBI): domain Eukaryota; kingdom Metazoa; phylum Arthropoda; class Insecta; order Lepidoptera; family Pyralidae; genus Ephestia; species Ephestia elutella. The sequence goes on from CM031586.1 coordinate 7,342,605, forward strand.
AGTAAGCTCATTCTTTTTCACTATACACATTATAGGCTATATACCCAATCAGGATTTTCCAAAAACGTACTGTCTTTAAACGTCAAGTGCTAATCATAGGTTATAAGTAGAGAAGCAGGAAAAATATCATGTAAAGAGAAAAATACTAAACTAGAATTAAACCGTATCAAATTACAAATAAAATTAGATAAAAATATTAATACATAAACCTGTTTTTTTCCTTTATCGTCGAAAATCACCGTAATTTAAGCGATAACAATAGATTTTTTTTAAAGTATCAAATAAATAATTCATTTATTTACAACCATACTGGCTTATTTTTGAAAATATGTTTAGTGTTTTATCATAATTAAAAGAAAACCTCAAAAATAATTACCCTAACACCCGTATTCACAGACGTTTCCTTGACTTCAACTTGACTGACGTTTAACCGACTCGACCAATTTGGTATGATTAGCCCATATATGGCATGCATGTTCTTATGTATCATAATGATTTTTTCACATAACTTATATAAGTGGAATATATTTGCGTATTTAGTAACGGTTGAATACTGTTCCTACAAATTGAGCCCTTACATGTCTATCCCCCGAAAATGGTAACCCAAAAATTTACTTCACAATGATAGTAATATATGGGATATATTATATGGGATATGTGGAGATTATTACTATCATAGTGAATTTTATTATTATGTCATATAATAAACGAAGTCATAAAATTCGAATTCAGAAAGCCTTGTAGATCAAACCACATGTTAAACCCCCGAAAATGTTAACCAAAACCCAAAACTTTAGATACCTAGCTCTCCCTGTATGTTATCTCACATGTAGTCTTTGTCCTATGACAAGGATTAGAATACGAATTTATCGTTTATTTATCGTAGGTGACCGATTACTTTCTAAGAACGCACGTCTGTTTTATTTAAGTAGGCTTGATATGACTGAATCTGACCACTTCTGACAGTCAATAACGATAAATGACCGGTCAACAAGTCAATTTCACTTCAAATGATCGGTCGCATACTACTAAAGGAACTGAATGTAACAGTCACTAATCACAATTTAATTGTCATAAACTATGAACTTCACCCGAAAAGTATTTCGGGTGAAGTTAAGTAAGCTTAATAGTAAGAAGCTAGTAAGCTTTCGCCGCAGAATCGCGAAACTTAAGTGGCAGTGGGCGGGGCACATAGCTCGTAGAACAGATAGCCGTTGGGGCAGAAAAGAACCGGAAAACGTAGTGTTGGCAGGCCTCCCACTCGGTGGACCGACGACCTGGTGAAGGTCGCGGGATGCGCATGGATGCGGGCAGCGCAGGACCGGTCGTTGTGGAAATCCTTGGGGAAGGCCTTTGTCCAGTAGTGGACGTCTTTCGGCTGAGAGAGAAGCTTTCGCCCGCGACTTCTTTCGCGCGTACTTTTTTATCGTTAAGATCTCAGGTTCCAAGCGGTATGTGAAGATGAAACCTCTGCTAGATTTTAAGTTATAGTTGCTAGATAATCGATATACCAATTACTTGCAACTTTGCACGGAATTTGACGTTTTTTGCGTTTTTTTCGCAACCTTTTCATTTATGACTCTCAATTATTTTTAAATGGAAAACAGACATAATGACTTGCCATTAGGAAACTTAAATCTTATCAATTTACACCAATTTTCTGAAGCTCGAAATCGTAAGCAAAGTTGTATGTGAAAGTTTGCCTATAAGGATAACTCGATACTTATTATACATATCGTTTCCGTTTATTTTTTCATTTGCATGAGACAACCTGATTGTCTCTACCAATTTAATCAGTGCAATATACTGTATCATTTTTTTATTACATCGACTAGGCCAAGTTGTCGCAGGTTCTACAGACTTTCCATACAAAAATGTCGTTGATTATAGGGTTGGCCCAAAGAATACAGATTATCTATACATATAATAAAACAGTAAAAATATTTTGTCTGTACATTTAGTATTTTTGACTGAAATGGATAGAGGGACACTTAAAAAGAACAATAGAAAGCAAAAAAAATTTTTTTGGAATTTCTTGTCTGTCTGTCTGTATGTATGGACGCGTTTCACGCAAAAACTACTGGACGCGGATTTGAATGAAACTTTTTTTGTTGTATAGCTATTAAGCCTGGGCAACATATAGGCTATAATTGATTTTGAAAACTGGAACACCTGATGAAGTACCTTAACAGAACAGCTAACTATAAGAAATATGGAAATGGTACCTTTACAACAGTTTATCAATCTGACGAGCATTTTCTGTTGACGTATAAAAATCGAAGATCAGGATCATCTGATGAAGAACTGCAAGAGACGAGCAAACACTACTGGACGCACACTACACTATTACATACTATACTAGGTATATTTGAACTATTACATATATGGAAATGGCGCCTTAGCAAAAGTCGTTCAACATGATGAGCATTTTCTGCTGACGTATAAAAATTGAAGATTATGGAACATCTGATGAAGAACTCCAAGAGACCAGCTACTCTATAGAATTAATGGAAATGAGGCCTTAGCAAAAGTCGTTCAACCTGATGAGCATTTTCTACTGACGTATAAATAGACAGGACACGGGATAGTACAAAGAGGTACTCGGGGTGGGAGTGGTGGTGCACAGGAAATTTTAGATAACGAGCAGACGAAGATCGTTTATTTAATGAAATATCACTTTTGATTCATTTTAACACCGCGACTGAACTACCAGTACCTAATATATTCCCGCGGGACACGGGATAACCAAATGGCTGAAATTTTGAGTACTGGAGATTTTTCATCTAAACTAAACTCACGCGGGCGAAGCCGCGGGCAACAGCTAGTCGTTATTAAATCAGCAATTATTTCTTTCAAAATATTTGATTATCAAGGAGTGGCGAACAAGAGGGGAGGCCTTTGCGCAGCAGTGGGACAGTATAGGCTAATAAAAAAAAATAGTTTTATAAATTTAAAACTAACACCGTAAATGACTGTCAGTCAAATTCAGCCACTTTGGTAATTTTCATCTGTAGATAATATTACAAAACTGACAAAAAAAATTATGAATTATGATGTCCGAAGCGCAATTAATTTCATTGTGTATAAAAAGTCGCTCTCGCCCGAAACGCACACAGACCGGCCACGCCCACTTCGTGACATCCGCCCGACATACGCCCTCGATTATAGTTGAATATTGAAATGTCAAATCAAAGGTAGGTCGATAGGTACCTTGAGATGGCATATGTCAAATTGAAATATGTATAGAAGCTGAATGGATAAGTAATTTATAAGAATATTGGCCTGTTTTGATAGATTGCATAACAAACAAGAGTTCCTAATACATTTGTCGTGGTGCAGAGCCACCAATAACGTGTGGAAAGACCTTCGTCTCGTCCATCCAGCCACGGGAAGGCGGACGGGTATGTGAGACTTGAACCCACTAAAACCACACGGAGTCAACCCCTACCGCATATATGCCAGGACCGTGTGCTACTCTCGCTCCACAGCTCTGGCGCGGCGGCCGCTACCACGGCGGCCCCAGCACGGCTCGCTCTCGAAGCACCTTTCCAGCGAGATAGTCGGAGCGGCCAACGGGATAAGCTCCAAAATTTCCCGCTAGGGTAAAGGCACACTTGACACGGGTGCGCCTTTCCAACCGAGGGCCGTTAAGCCGAGCGATGGAGTCCCGTTTCCGCCACCCAACCAGCCCTCAACTTTTTGGGACCTGACCAAGTCAGGCCCTACCACATCTCAGCCGTAGAGGATAGATTATCCCTATCCACTGCGACCGAGACAGGCCCACCACGCGTCGGCCGCAGAGGACACGCAATACCGACACGCCTCTTCCCCTGCGGCCCCACCGACACCGTGCCCAGTGCCACGGCCACGCTCGGTCGCGGAGGATAGGGAGAACGGCGCACCGCGATACCGGAACTGCTCTTCCCCCGCGACCCCTACTACGGCTGGGAGAGTAGGGCGCGTGTGCTCTCACAGCCAGGCCACTGAAAGCGGCCTCCTCCCGGACCGGAGTCGTCACTTCCGGGCCATGGGTTCCTCTTAGCTTCCCTGCGGCCGAGACAAACCGCTGGTACTGAGCCCCAAGAGCTCGCTACAAGATGAGAACCCATTCGGGGGGAGGTTTTACATCCTATCCTAACTAATATTATAAATGCGAAAGTGAGTTTGTTTGTTACCTCTTCACGCTTTATCTTCTGAACCAATCTTCCTGAAATTTCGCATACACATAGTAGTACCTACTGCGAAGGACTATACCATTCATCCCGGTAAAAGCACTGTTTCCGTGGTAAATTCACGCGGGCGAAACCGCGAGCGAAAGCTAGTTCATATATATAACAGACTATCTGTGTCTCGGGGCTTTGCTCCCGAGGTATATGTGGCTACAAATTTTATTAGATCAATATTGTACTGATTATTTTGCATATTTGTTATTTCTATGACTACATGCTTATAATAATAAATAGACCAATGATTCATTCAAATAAAAATATTTGGAAACCCACCTAACGTGGTTTTCACGATATCTCCCAAAACCAGCTCGAACTCTATTTAAAATCCTTCAGACTGCCCGGGGGTGATCTCAACCTGGTGGGATATTCTCGGACGGCGAGACATTAGTCGACGATGGGACATTAGTCGACTGTGGAGGGAACTTGCGTTTCCATTGGTCCATCCTGGCTCTGAGGGCTTCCTTGGCCAGAAGGGCTGCTTATAAACGTATAAGATAATAATCGCAACAGAGTTGTATTCCCAGGTTTGAACATTGTAAGATGACATGGAGACTGCTGAGCACGACGATAAGTTCGTTAAAGTATTCAGCAGTGTTGGGAGTTCAGATAGCCGTGTCTCCTCTCCTGTATGATTCCGACAGCGGGTGTATTGGTATAGAGATCATATCAAGTCAAATCAAGTCAAATGGGCGGTATCCAATCAAACTGATCTGCCAAAACGGAGTTAGGCCGATAATCGCATGCTTCAACCCCATTCGCACCGACTCGGTGTGACGACGTGCCGATCCGTTGCGAATGGGGTTACAGCATTCGATTAGCGGCTTAATTCCGTTGACATAAGGATTTGGCTGAACAGTTTGGTTTGACCCACCTTGTTGATTTGGTTTCCATGGATACCAATATATCAAAATATTGATAAATATATTAGGTACTGAAAAAAAACAGGTCAAGTGCGAGTTGAACTCGCGTGGAGAGGATTCCGTACAATGCCAATTTCCTGTAATTTAGAAACAATGAACTATATTTTGTCATTATTTTGTGGACGTTAAAAAGTGCCTTCTTTGAAGGCCAATCATAATAATCATAATCATTTATTCGCAATAAATAGGGTTTACAATGATGGTACAAAATTATAATATGTCCTTATACCTACTTAGCTAATTGTATTCGCATGCAAAATTTAAATATTACAACTTATAATAATACAACTTTATATACTAATTTCAAAATGTCTCAAAATGTATAATACTGCATTCATATATTCGTAGTCATTTATAATTTAAAAAATCATCAATAGTATAAAATACATTATTCAATAGCCATGTTCTCAGGTTTCTCTTAAATTTATTGAATGGTAACACTTTAATTCCATTTGGTATACCTATTATTATAGATTTTTATACACAAGTTTCAATAATGAATTTTTTGACTTTGACTTTGACTGTGGTCAGGTCAGCAACTCTCGTGGTGTTAACCAACGACGCTGGTCTTCCGTGGGTACGATTAAAATTAAATAATAAAAATAAAATCGATGTTTTCCTACACCGTAAGTAAGTGGTGATTGATAAAAACTACGTCAGATTGGTATACAAACTCATGTAGCACGTAGCAGGTTTCAAACCCGGGACTTTTGCAGTCACAGGCGGGCATCCTAACTAACCACTCGATCACCACCGCTTATGTTCCTATTTAAATTTTAAAAATATTTTATTCATCGAAGCAAAATCTACGCGGGCGAAGCCGCGGGCAACAGCTAGTTTAATAGACACAGCAAGGCTTGCAAAACCTTTTCTTTAATTTCCTAATTTGTCTACCGAAAATGACCCTTATTTAAAAAAAATATGTTTATACTTGCACATCTGTGAATGGTTCATAGGATTATACCATCCTACTAAATTTCACCTCATTTGGTCCAGTAGATTCGGATCAAATTGACTGTGACAGTGATCCTACAAGAGTTTCTTTTTTTATGGACGAAACCCTAAAAACGTAAATGCCATCAAGCAATCATATAGGATCTTATGGGCTACCATAAGATCCTATATGAAACCAAATCAATACCTACATAAAATGTTATTATTTTGACCAAGCGAGTAAAGGGTGAGAGGATTTTTAATCAAGTTGGGCGAAAACACATTGTATTATTGTTTGTTACATGATTTATTAATTTCCACTTCTCCAGCCATCGAAGAACAACTACTGTACATAATATCTTGATGTCTCCAGCCAACCAAATGTGTCTATCAAATTTTATTAAGATCAGACCGATTTTGATAAAATTTGGTAGACAAATAAATAAAAATCCAAATAAATAAAATGTATTCTACCAAAAAAATTTACAATTAAAATAAACAATAATACACTTTTGCACCTACACCACATTCGCAATATCTTGATGTTTCACACTAAATTAGATAGGTACTTTTGAAAGTCGCCTATCAGGCGTAGGCAGGCAGGCATCTCCCAGAGTTTTTCATTCTACTCCTTGCCTGCCTTATTCAATTCGAATCGCACCATTACTCCACCGTGCCTTTGGTCTAACATGCTTTATTTTCATTGCATTCTGTAAATCTTTGTCTTCTTTCTTATGAAATGTACATAGGAAACCACCGAGATACGGTACTTTTGTACTATGACATGTCAGAAACATTTTACAATTTTCAACTTCGTTAGGCAACAAAATACGTTTGTTAATTTAAAAAAAATCACAGAAATATAAAAATAAATATTGCATTATAGAGCAAAAGCCCGCGACGGCATGCCCTTTGTTATTTTATAAAATCTTAAAACTCTGCGTGTATCTCCAGCATAGAAAGAACGGTAAATTAATAGATAGAAAAAATGTTTTTACACGATTGACCAAAAAAGGAGTGTTATGTTTTCAGGGTTCATACATGTATGTATGTAATTTCTTTATTCCACCATGAACGGCTTAACAGATTTTGATGTGAGAGTTTTTTTAGATTCATTGCATTAACCAAATTGAGTTGTCAGTCGTGTTTTTTTTTTTTTAATAATTTGCTTGTTCAATGTTATTAAAGTATAGACTTTTTAAATATATATTTATTTTTAAATAATATTCGAAATCATATCAACCACTATCACGTTCTGGGATACACGGTACATTTATAAACCCCTGCTCGACATAGGAACTTTCATCAATCATATAGTGTATCATCAGTTATACTTTCGTTTCATTATAAAAGATGTTTATATGTTACTTAACGTGGAGACTATAAAAATTCTCTTGCTACCTATGTTAACTGCCCAAGCAACCATGATCAGAACTCCATAATCGCTGATAGTTGTTACCCGTGTCTCGTGTGCATCTCTGCGTACATGCCCAATATACCTATGTTTCTCTATAGAAACAGCTTTTATAAAATATGAAAAGTTTTGTCGTCGCGGGCTCTTGGTCCATTTACCTATGTGCCAAAAATAATAGACAATTTTTGATTTTATGATAACCTGACATTTCAAAAGTGTTGCACTATTGCATATAAAACTATCCCAAAGTGAAGGGAATACATAAAGGTAAATAAAAAGACGTTGCTTATATTGGTACATGGCAAAATCTGTTTTTATGACGATATCATTGATTATATTTTGATTTTTCTTACTTGTGTTTTCTTTTTCTAAACATTACTGTATATAGGTGTGTGAATCTTGCAAAAAAATATAACTCTTCTATTAAACTGTCAATGTTTAATTTTTTTTTTTACCTGAATATTTTTATCATACATTTTTTTTTACTTAAAATATAACTGAACTAGAATAATCACAGGTCTTCGCGCGCCGCGTCGCTATTTTAAATATACCTATGCTTATGTATTTGGTATGAATGAATCTTTCGCACGTCTTACAGAATTGAAAATTTACATGTAGTTTCAGTTGCGACGTGGGATAACATTAATAATTATAAGTGCACCGAGAATCAGCCTACCAATTGAACTGCAAGGACATGCTTTTTCTAAGGAACAATAAAAGGCATGTGCCTTATTTTTATTGAAAAAGAAAATAAAATTATTTGATTCAGAATTTTTTATAAAGTTGAAGTTAATCTCTTCATTAACGAGGTGACGTCATTGTAATGACAGAAATAATATCTAAGTTCTACTTATGTACCTACCCACTGCGAATATATGCATAAACCAGAGAAGAGAAAATTTAAAATTGTTATGGCAACCCAGTGCATAAAGTTATCTGTGTCTGTCAAACGGACATAAAACTTTTCGTCTGGGGTACGAACTCTTGACTTATTATTATCGGCCAGTAAAAAATAAGTTTAAGTTTTCACGCCACTAATATCTAATCTCTATCCATTTTTTCACAAATACATTGTTAATACTTATAAAATAAATCGAAAAATAATAACCGTGAGGTCTAAGTTCGTGACAAACTACTAGCACTCGAATAAATTTATGCTGAAAGTTATGCGTAAGCAAGTTATGTGAAAAAATCATTATGATATATAAGGACATGCCTTATATGGGCTAACCATACACAATAGGTTGAGTCGGTTAAAATGTCAGTGAAGTGAAAGTCAAGGAAACGTTTGTGAATACGGGTGTAAGAGCCTAACGAAAACTCGCTAGCAAAAACACAAATTATAGAAAATTCGAAAAGTAACCTTATTGTGTCTGCTTTAAGGCGGTGATTACGTACCGCCCCTCACCCCCTCAATCCTCCAATCTACTATACTTTTCTACCCATGCGTAGCTGGGGCGAGTCGCTAGTTATTAATATAAACCAAGTTCTCTATTACTCGAGATTTCCAAAATTTTGTGGTTACTATTGTCTGATTTACTCATAATGTTTTGTCTATTTCAGAATTGGGTAGATGAAGAGTGGCAATTTATCCAAGAAATAGGCCCTCTCGAAGAAAGAAAGCCCCTCAGACAACTGTTAGAACTTACAACTTTTGGAAAGTCCTTGCTGCAAAAAGAAGAAAATTTTCTCACTCCCAGAGAGCGAAAAGCTCTGGTGCAACTGATAGTTGAACATCAACTTCGCATATTACCGAGTATCAAAGATACTATTCGACAAGAAGTGTGGTCCAGTTGGGCTAAAGAAATATGCTCACAATTTAAAGCTGAACACCCTGATATTTATTATGTTCCATACCGAGTAACAGAGCGGCAGGCCTTGCCTGCCTCTGGTCTGCTTCATAATCGGTTAATTACCCACCGTCGATTGCTGAACCTAGAGGATAATTCTAAAAGAAGAAGCAGTAGCGGCACCAGCAGCCCCAGCAGTGGGAAATCAGGTGTAAAACGTGTGCGACCCCTTCCCTTTGATTCGGATAACTGCCCGGAAGACGAAGACTTTGACAACATCATTGAATGGCTAGAAGGTTCTTCATCACCATTCGACATAGTTTTAAAAATGGCAAGCCTCATATAAGGCCAGAGAAAAAATTATGAAAGAAAAGCCAATCGAAGATTATTTTCAGCAGTTTCCTGGCTTGTGTTTGCCTGCCGGTCACCAATTGGTAAGTGAAAACATATTTAAATTATTTTCAGTGTAGGTAGTTTTATTGTAGGGCATAATATTTATGACATTTCCAAATATCCTTTATACCTACTTATTTGGTAATTTAAAGGATGCCGTCAACTGGGACCGCAATCAACTAGGACCGCGGTCTCAGTCGCCGGATACAAAAAAAATAATATTTTTCTTCCAGCGACTGGGACCACTCATAAATCCATACTAATATTATAAATTCGAAAGTCTGTCTGTCTTACGCTTTCACAGTTAAACCACTGGACCGATTTTGATGAAATTTCGTATGAATATAGTTGAAGACCCGGGGTCAAATATAGGCTAATTTTTTTTTCAGGAATCAACCCCCAAGACTCTGAAATGGGGGGTCAAAATTTGTATGAAAAACATGCTGCGGGCGGAGCCGCGGGGCAACAGCTAGTTAAAAATAAAACAGTACAGTCAAACGAAAAAATGTTCAAAGTAAATTAAAATAAAAACTGTTTGATTTAAAAATATCATTTTATGTAATTAAAAAAATACTCAACACTAGTTCTAATCATTCTAGTTATTTAACATTTAGGTACATATGCATCTGAAGTTGTGTTTTCTAATGCTTTAAATTGTATGTCTGTTTCCATAGATATTCAAACGCCTGGATTCACTGATGATCTTGGATAGAACACTAATTCCTAGAAGAGTACCTAGTCATTTTATTTCATACTTCTTTTCTGTTCCAGTTGGGGAGCGATTTTGAAAAAGTTATCCTCTGGCATCAACTTCCTTTGATGAAAATTTCCCAATAGTCAAGAGACGACTTTTGGAGCTGCTTGTTAACAAGGGTTCACATATAAGAGCAGAGTCAGCTGTTACCAGCTTGCTGGACTTGGCAACTAGTAAGTTTATATTTTGTTTATTAATTAATTAGATCACCAGCATGCTGTCGCCAACACTAAAGAGACATGGAATGAAATAACAATTCAGACTAAACTTTGTATCACAAGCGATTTTCTTCAATACACATCAAAAAAAGCATAAACTTGTTTTTAAAAAGTGGGTTTTATTATACTAATCTATATATTTTTATCTTTATCAGCTGGAGAAGAGCAAGGAAGTGTTGCTGCGCTGAGGTGCATTCCATATTTGGTTAAGCAAGTACCCCCGTACCAACAAAGATCAAAGGAAAAAAGTGGAAGCCTGCACGCAGCGAAGTATCAGAAGCATTCATCAGCTATGTTACTTCACCAGGAGACATTCAAAGGTGTATTGATGATCGCGCGACCTTAACGCAAAGTAAAGGTATTTCCTTGGGACCATACATAATTGCGGTTGGAGCCTCTTGGTCAGATATTACACAATATGAAGTTGTGGTAACGAAGACCGTAAGGTACCAGTTCTCTGACATAAAAACTGCACTCACCACCGCCTTCAACATTTATTTTGCTTTAGATATCGAGTATGCTGGCGATGCTGCTCTGTGTTGGGTGTTTGTGCAACGGGCAGTATATAAAATAGTAACTAAATTTGATACTCTCTACGAAAAAAGCGTTACTATCAGAGAATTGATTAAAGATTGCGAAAGATTGTCTCACAAATAAACTTTTTCACCAAAGGTGGGAATCACTACCTAGGTAGGAAGTACCTTAGGTGAAAAAATTAAAGTTATCTACTCAGAATAGAATATTGGTAAGAGTTGCTTATATAAGATGGAGATAAAATGCAGTTTATGCAATTTAGTTTTCAATTCTTTTAGGCGTCTTAAATCTCACATGGACTTTTATCATAAATCTGTAGTTACATATTCCTGTGCAAGCCCAGGGTGCTCCAGATCTTACAGCTTATTTAATTCATATCGGCGTCACTACCTGGCAATCCATAACAGTCTCCAAAATTATGATGGCGTTGTTATGTTGTTATGATGGAGGTATTGCCGGCCTTTACGGTGTAATTATTTCGCAGAGTACCGACAACACAACAACTACCCTTAAAAGTATTATTTCTTGCCCTCTCCGCAAGTAAACAACACAGTCGTTTGTTTACTTGTGGAAAGAGTTTAGTTTAAGTCATTTAATATTGTATATTGATGTTTACAATGTTGTAAGTTTTTCGTTGTTTTATATATTTGTGTTGGCGTTGTTATGATGGAGGTATTGCCGGCCTTTACGGTGTAATTATTTCGCAGAGTACCGACAACATAACAACTACCCTTAAAATTATTATTTATTTCTTGCCCTCTCCGCAAGTAAACAACACAGTCGTTTGTTTACTTGTGGAAAGAGTTTAGTTTAAGTCATTTAATATTGTATATTGATGTTTACAATGTTGTAAGTTTGTCGTTGTTTTATGTATTTGTGTTGGCGTTGTTATGATGGAGGTATTGCCGGCCTTTACGGTGTAATTATTTCGCAGAGTACCGACAACATAACAACAACCCTTAAAAGTATTACTTATTTCTTTCCCTCTCCGCAAGTAAATAACACAGTCGTTTGTTTACTTGTGGAAAGAGTTTAGTTTAATTTAATTAATATTGTATGCTAATGTTCATAGAATCAAACTATATTTCTCTATTCAATATGGTTATTTGCTTTATATAGAGATAGGAATTACATATTTTCCCTAAAATGTAGAGTCCATAGATTTATTTGATGCCTTTCTTTAAATATTTGGTACCTAATGAATAATAGAGAAAATAAATTTAAAAAATGGGCAGTCATTCTGACGTCAAGATGACTGCCTACATTTACGATTTCCACGAAAGGGCTTCGAAATTTCAATTCGTCTTTACAAAACTTCAGTACCTATTTCGTACCTAAATATAATTTTAAAGTTTTGTAAAGGCGAATTTCGAATTGAAATTTCGAAGCACTTTCGTGGAAATCCTAAGTGTGGGCGGTCATCTTGACGTCAGAATGAATGCCTATTTTTTAAATTGATTTTCTCGTTTATTAATTAGGTTGGATATTTAAACAAAGGTATCTAATAGTAGCAAATAGGTATTAAATTTTAGTAATATTTTTTAATGGGTTCGGTTATTTTGGCCAGTCATTCTGATGCACACTTATTTCGCACAGCATTACTCTGTTTTACATCCACGATTGTGAACTATGTGTGTGCGGAACTATGTGTGTGCGGAGATGATAAGTGTATGGCGACCTTCTGGTGGTAAAATTGTATATGAGGTTACCCAGTTACTTTTAATATTTTGTATAATGCTGAAGAAAAGTATTCAAAGTATTTGTAGTAATTTTAATTTTTGATTTCTTCCAGAAATAATATCTTGTATTTTATTCTGTTTTTTTAAGAAAAATTGTTAGACAATAAAAAGTGACCTAATCATTTTTTTTTCTTTTTATTTTAGAGACAGCAAAACACAGTCACAGTAACAACACACCGTAGACGTAGAAACACAAAAACACAGTCACAGCAACAACATACCCTAGACGTAGGGACAGCAAAACACTGTCACAGTAACAACACACCGTAGACGTAGGAACACAAAACACAGTCACAGCAACAACATACCCTAGACGTAGGGACAGCAAAACACTGTCACAGTAACAACACACCGTAGACGTAGGAACACAAAACACAGTCACAGCAACAACATACCCTAGACGTAGGGACAGCAAAACACTGTCACAGGAACAACACACCGTAGACGTAGGAACACAAAACACTGTCACAGCAACAACATACCCTAGACGTAAGGACAGCAAAACACTGTTACAGTAACAACACACCGTAGACGTAGGACAGAAAAACACTGTCACAGCAACAACACATCGAAGACGTAATAACAGCAAAATACTGTCACAGCGCCAACACACCTTTGACCTAACGACAGAAAAACAATGTTACAATGATAACATGCCGTAGACGTAAGGGCAGAAAAGCACTGTCACAGCGACAACACGCCGTAGACGTAAGGACAAAATACACTGTCACAGTAACAATAGAAGAGCCAAAGTTATGTTGTCAAAATGCCGCACCGCTTAACGTGGAGTCAAAGAAACGTTGTCAAACTGACAACGTGCCAAGATCGCAGTGACGAATGTCATTTGTAATAAAGGCTTATCGCCTAAGACGTAGGGACAGCCTATACTGTCACAGTGACAGCACGCCGTTGACTTACGGACAATATACCTTAAACACTGAGGACTAGTTGTCTTATCTAATTGACACCGTCTTAACGAGGAGCCAAAGGAATGTTGTCATACTGACAACGTTCCAAGAACGCAGCAACAAAGTACCTTTGTATTATAGGCTTATCCACTTAAACGTAGGGACAAAGTAGCATCTATACACTGTCACAGTGACAACACGCCGTTGACTTACGTCCCAATTCGTCCTGTCAAATTGACACCGTCTTAACGAGGAGCTACAGGAAAATTGTCATACTGACAACGTGAACACGAACGCAGTGACGAAGTTCCTTTGTAATAGAGGAGATCACCTTAGATGTAAGGACAAAGGAGCATTGTCATGTATACAACGTTTGAGACAGAGTTGAAAGAACAAATTATTAATACGAAGCGGCAAAGTCCGGTGACAAAGTTCATTTGTCATTGAGAGTCTAAATTTGTTCTGTCGATGTATTTGTGGTCCGTAGACGGCTCCCATTTGTTAAGGGATTTTTGTCACTGCGTTTAGAATTTTTTTTGAGTGTAGATGATGAATATGATCTATTTTTCATTACCTAAATATTTAAAAGTGAACCATAGAATTGGTTGAATAAGATTCATTTTTCAATATTTAGAAAATGAGAAATGTATCATACTGAATCATTAAAGTAGCTGTTTTAACATTCGGTTATCTACTTATGGTTGATCGCACTGGCAGCGAATTCAATCCCTGTCAAAAGCCAAATTATATTTTCTTATTTTTTATTTTCAAAAACCCAGCAAAGTAAAAGGGCCATGATTACAGCGTTACTCAATATAAATTAATGTACCTAATTTGTGAATTACATTATAGAAACACGAACCTTTTGTACACGTTTGTTTATCAAATTTTGTGAAAGGGTTGTTAGGCTCTTAGTTCGGCTTACACAGCGACTTTCCACAGTTTTTGTTAGAGATTCATTTAGATTTCCTCTGGAAATGTTTCGGTTAAATATTTTTGTAAAGAAAACGAACGAATTATTATAAAAATGGTGATGGTATTTTTAAATTCATAATCTCCTTTAGTTACACATAAAGCTTGAGGAGTTCCCAGAATTAGTGATTATGTGAATTCTAAGTATTAATGTAAGTGACTGAATTTATAATGGGCTAAATGTATTCTTGGATAAGGAAATTATATTTTGGTTTTCAACTAACTTTACAAAGTTCTCAAGTACTTGTAATCATTTATGTACTTTGGTACTCATCTATTAAGAAGTTAATTTAATAATTTCATATCCAAAAATAGGTCTAAGATTACTAAGATTCATATTCTCATAACAACTCCTAAATTTGCCTTACAGTTGTTTGTTAATAAGTATTATAAACACTAAAATAAATCCTATCCTAATCCTAACTAATATTATAAATGCGAAAGTGAGTTTGTTTATTTGTTTGTTTGTTACCTCTTCACGCTTTATGTACTGAACCAATCTTCTTAAAATTTCGCATACACATAGTTAGAAGGACGGAGAAGGACATAGGGAAAAAACCGCCCGCGGGAAATACACGCAGGTGAAGCCGCGGGCAATAGCTAGTAGATAAAAAACACTGTAATAATAAACTAACTAACAATTGAACTGACATTACGACTCGGCGGCGTGGTCAGACCACAAAAGTAACTACTAATCCTCATTATTTACAATACCATTTAGGCTGGGTCAGATTACAGATTACGAGATTAACAAGAGACAAATGAAGTTATTAAGCGTACTCAGTATTGATTACGTTATTTGTACGTCTAGTAACTGCGTAGTTTTTGTTGAAATATTTGTCTTTTGATAAACTGTCACGTTTCGATGTATTTATAAAGTTCAGTATTGTTTTAAAACAATTCGTTCAGTAATTTGTTCAAAAAATATTATGATAAGTGTTGCTACAGGGCAACATGAATAAAACCATTAAATACAGTTCAGTCGAATAATACAGAACAACTTTTCTAAATTAAACAAAACTCGGCCAATAAACGAAATAAAATTTTGATTTCTCCAGTGATTATTATTAAATAATTCTTATTATTTCTATAAAGTTTTCTGGGGAAAGTTCAACAGTATCATTTCAAACCCGGCCTTAAAAATGAATTAAACAACAATTTTACAAGCGACCCTGTATACAAAAAAAATATTTTAATGGGACTGGGCGGGTCATGTTTGCTGAATGAACCACGGCATCCTACATGCAAGGCTACAGAAAGAGAGATCAACCGCGGTTGCGATGGAGTGATGTGATGACTTAAGGGCATATATAAGATATTGGTCAGAGATTGCTTTGGATATAGAGGATTGGAAGGTGTTGGTTGTTTTTGACCTTTGCCCAGCAGTGGGACAATAAAGGTTGAAAAAAATATATAAAAAATTGTCTCCTATACAGGTTTATTCGAGTATTCACACATGGAGTTCAACGCGGAGCGGGGCGCGGTGACGGACGCGGAAGACGGTACCACGGGAGCAGCAGTGAAGGCTGACGACCCATCCCTCGCTGATATGACCAGAGCAGCTCTTTCTATACTCACCAAGAATGATAAGGGATTTTTTTTGCTACTCGAAGGTACGTCTAAGTTTAGTAGACCTTGTATCTTATGTGTGAGGATTGATTATAGAGGTGATGAGTACTTAGAGCTTCTGTCTATATCGTTAAAAAAGTTTATACTCACGCCTTTTTCGCGTGACTAGCGATTTCCACTTGCTACGATCCTTGCAGATCTCTCACACTTTTTCTACACTCATCACTCTCTTCATACATGCTCACTGGTTATGGGTGCTCTAGCTAAAAAATATTTTCTGAATAAACGATGCAAATGTTTGCACACTTAGTAGGAATCATTTTGAGAATGTATCTTCAGACGGTTTATACATTTCTATGGTTTATACCATCTTTCATTTAATGTGGTACGAAATCTGAATTTAGTCGAAATTGTAAGTAAAGTCATGCGTTTATGTGATTTTTGCTGAGATTTTCCAAACAAACTTCCACGCGTACGTTTACAGCCTACTTAACATTAATTCACTTTTATGTTGAAGCCAAACAAACTTCCACGCGTGCGTTTACAGCCTACTTAACATTAATTCACTTTTATGTTACTCAGAAATATTTTTTCTCATGTTTAATTCATAAGATGAATATATTTGAAAGGCGTTCGGTGTAGTGACAGATGGGGTTTCTACAATAATAGCTATATTACTATTTAAAATGAAAATCTTTTTATTAATTTGACAAGTCATGCATTTCCTGAAATTTAATCTTAACAAAAATAAGTATTTATAAAAAAAAAAAATCATTGTATCCCTATTTTTAGAGAATTCTGATATCCAAATACTAGCTAAGTAGTAAAATATTGTGATATAAAACAAAAGTACCTATGTAAAGTGTATAAAAAAATTTGAGGTAAAAAATATTATTACCAGGTGGACGGATAGACCACGCCCATCACTACAACAACCCATACAGAGCCCTGGACGAAACCCTAGAGCTGGAAACTGCACTGCTTGCAGCCCTAGAGCGGGTCAACCCTACGGAGACTCTGATAGTCGTCACCGCCGACCACGGCCACGTAATGACTTTTGGAGGACAAGCGACGCCTAGAGGTCACCCTGTGTTAGGTATGCCATAACATCTAGAGAATTTGTGGTCACGAATTAAAACTAAAAGTAATTTCTTTGATATTTCCTATACATTAGATATTTCTGCCATGCTATAATTAGCATTGACAAACTGATAGATCTATCATAATTTTGACTTAATAATAGAACTTCTCAATTATCAAAAGGTACGCTTTCATGAAAAGTTGCAAAATTTTGAAACTTGTTTTTCTTAAATACGTCGTTGTAGATATTACATTTTGTTCCAAAGG
This sequence comes from Ephestia elutella, assembly GCA_018467065.1. Lineage (NCBI taxonomy): Eukaryota > Metazoa > Arthropoda > Insecta > Lepidoptera > Pyralidae > Ephestia > Ephestia elutella. The sequence goes on from CM031586.1 coordinate 7,360,325, forward strand.
TAATCATATTTTAAGCACTTACTTTGGATACAATCAATAGTATTGATATATTAAAGCTCTCAAACTAAGTTCGTGGCCTATGTTCAATAAATTGCGTAGTTTAACTGTAGATTCCGATGCCATAACCTTATCTAATGGCACCAGCTGGGATTAACGGTTAGCCAGAAACTGGGACGACTCACTTAGGAGGATCAAATCACTAAGAAAGCCTACCTGTGCCGAATGTTATTGTTGAAACAAATGATCATGTCATTATTAATTCAAAACTTGTACAAGAAAACTTACAAGAGTTCAATAAATATTTAAAATTTTAGGAAAAGTCATAATAAGACAAATTATTCTAGACTCTTAAAAACCTTCAAAGACTCACGATCAAAGAAAGGTAACAGTATGCCAAATAGCGAACAAAATGTCTCAACAATGTCACCGTATAAAATATTAAAACTTGAAAAAGTAGGTCAACATTTTAAGAGCGAATTTAAATTTAAGGTGCGGACACAGTGGCCTCGGATATTGACGGCTTGAGGTACACGACGTTGCTTTATGGCACGGGGCCAGGGCACTCAGAGCCGAGAGCACTACCTCTCAATTCTACTGCGTCAGCCGCTGACGCGGTGCATGCGTCAGCTGTGCCACGGCAATGGGCGACGCACGGCGCGGAGGACGTGCCGATTTACGCTTTAGGTGAGTTAGCGTTGGATGCATATTGAAAGCTTTATGGGCTGATACACTTGGTTTGTGTCGCAGTGTTTTAGATGGTATCTTCCACTCTGTTCACCTGGGTGATATCACCTGGGTGAAAAGAGTAGACTTTTTAGTGTCTTAATTTCACCTAGGACTCATTTCACCTATGTGATATCACCCAGGTGAATTCATTTAACAAAATTGGTGTCATTTGTTCACTTTCGCCTTTATTCACCTAGGTGATAATAGGCCACGTTTTTAGGCCATTTAGTTTACTTTTATCACCTTCATACAACATCTCAAAAACAACTCTCAAATCAAAGTCAAGTTAATATTTTAATCAGTTAATTGTTAATAAAAAGTAATAAGCAGTACAAAAGTGATCATCAGAGTTACTTATAAGTGAGTAAAAATTTGTTTAACGATAATCATCAACAATAATAATTATAACATTATTTAAAAAATGAAAATCAAAGAATTTTTTTTATAAAAAAGGGTACTAAAATAATCAAGTACCCACCACTACACTGTTATATTACTTACCGTGTTACCATTCCGAACAATAAAATACTATATTGCTCTAAAGAAAACTATAAAATTATTTTATTATCTTAACCATTACAATAACTGTGCAGAGCAACTACGCTCTGCTGCCAGAAAATGTGCGCAGAGCGAATCCGGACAAACGAAGCGGCGGGAAGAATTCTGTACCGGAACTTCACCGGGAAAAAACCACCGGTAAAAATAAGTACCGGGAAAAAATCTCCACGCGGCACCACGTTTGCCCGATTAAAACCTAACTAACTTAACGCAGTCTGCTACCACCGTAGCTTATGAAGGGAGCTACAGGGCCCTATATGATAACCTAACCTATAAATTAACTACAATTGAATTACCATTACACTTACCAAACTAAATCTTCTTTTTCTTCGGATCCAAACTTGAGTGTCTTCGGGAAGGGGGAATTCCTAATCACCCTACCTAACCCATGAGATCTCAATTCCCCAGAACAAATAAATAGATTTCTTCCCGAAATCGGCTCGGCAACAGATAGATGTGAGCGAGCAGCCACGCGTCACATCCCACAGGAGAAAGTCACAATGACGGGTACACAAACACAAAGTTCAATAGTTATTTAACAAACAGGAAATTCACAAATACAACTCAAGCTAATTAGCCATCAAAGAACGCGGGACCTCTCGCGTATTAAAAATCAAACCGATATCGCATAGGACAATGGCGACCGTCCACGAGCCATCTCACACGCGAGCAATGTGAGAACCCCAAAACGCCTGGCGGCGATAACAGGAAACGCCTGCGTTTAGTTTTACCCAATATATTACAAACATCCCCCCGTCCCGGTCTGAGAAGCAGACCGCTAGCTTACTCTACGGGAAGGCGGGCGAGAGAGGTCACACCTCTCCTTAAAATCGAACCGTCGACCAACACCTCAGCCACACGCGGAGTGCCATCTCCGCCAAGAATCAAACGTAATATGCGAGCTCGTCGCCAAAGCAATGAGGGCAAATTTGCCTCTTTTAACAATACTAAATCACCCTCCCTGGGAGGCTCAGTCCTGTCTGTCCACTTCACTCTTTGCTGCAGCAAATGCAAATATTCAAGCGACCAGCGACGCCAAAAGTCCTGGCTCATTTGCTGCAACATTTGAAAACGCGACAACCGATATACGCGTTCATCCTTCCACGGGTATTCGGGCAGGGCATTCAACGGCCCTCCCACCAAAAAATGACCAGGGGTGAGAGCTTCCAAGTCATTTGGATCTGGAGATAGCGGACAGAGAGGACGAGAGTTGAGGACCGCCTCAACTTTACAAAACACTGTGGCCAGCTCTTCAAAAGTTAGAGCCGTTTCTCCGATAATGCGGCGGAGGTGGGTCTTTGCGGATTTCACAGCCGCTTCAAAAATCCCTCCCCAATGGGGGCAACTTGGGGACTAAACTTCCAGGTTATTCCCCTTTGGGCAGCAATTTGACTTAAACTAGTACAATTTTTATCAATAAACACAGAAACATCCTTAAGATAATTTACAGTTCCTTTATAGTTTGTGCCATTATCAGACCTAATAAGGGAAGGTAGACCTCGACGCGAAACAAAGCGATCCAACGCGGCGACGAAGGCCTCCGTAGTCAGAGCCGATACCACCTCCAAATGGACAGCCTTGGTGGCCAAACAAACAAATACACACAAATAGCCCTTTACAATACGGGCATTACGAAAGGGAGAAGCCTTGATCGAAAAGGGACCGGCAAAATCGGTTCCAACGCCGTCAAACGGTCTCGAAGGTCGGATTCGATCAGCGGGCAAATCACCCATCTGTGGTTGCATCGTGGATGCCTTCAACCTATAACATGCAATACATCGAAACAGGACACTACGGATTGCTCTTCGGGCTGACAAAATCCAAAACTCGCGTTGCAAAATAGCCAACAAAGCATTGCACCCAGCATGGGCGTTACGAATGTGTCGATCAGACACCAAAAGCTGCACCAAGGGTCCGCCCTTGGGCAACAACAGAGGATGGCGAGTCTCATATGGAAGATCCGCCTTCCGGAGCCTGCCTCCAACCCGAAGAAGCCCATCCGAGTCGATGTACGGGTTCAAACGAGCGACCGCGCCCTTCAACTTAGCGCGTCCGTCGCGCAAAATACGAAGCTCTGACTCAAACCGTCCGGTCTGCACGACACGGACCCAATGCAACAATGCGCTCCGGCGCTCTTCTGCACCTGCAATCGGCTCCAACCGCTTTGCCTGTGGGTTTCTACAATTATGTATGAAACGCTTAATCCAACTGGTAACACCCAGAAGCTTATCCAAGCTACTATACCGAGCAAGTAGCCAATCCGGCTCCGACGTCGTCTCAGCGACTACAGCATGTACACGGAGCCCAGTCAAACTCAAAGAAGTAACATCTGTCTGACAGACAGGCCAAGAAGTTTCTGATCCCATCAGCCACTCTGGACCCCACCAGAGCGGGTGTGACACCAATTCTGGTGCCGTACAACCTCGGGAAGCACAGTCCGCTGGGTTAAGCTCTCCCGGCACATGTCTCCATGTTATATCAATTCCGATATTCTGGATTTGGGAAACCCGATTTCCCACAAAAACCTCCAAGGTATGTGGAGCCGCGCGCAACCATGCAAGCGCGACCTGGCTATCCGACCAGGCGAAGATGTCCCGTATCTCGACCGTGGCCGCCAGCTCACATGCAACGTGATGCAACAATTTAGAGAGAAGGTGAGCTCCACACAACTCAAGCTTGGGAATAGTCAGCCTAGTCCTGATGGGGGCGACCTTGCTCTTCCCTAACAAAAGCGAGACATTGACCCGGCCATCGGCGTCAACTGTCCGCATATAGACTGACGCGGCGTAGCCTCGCTCCGACGCGTCACAAAAGCCATGCAGGCTGGCTCGACATTTCCCGGGGGGCAATATTCGACGAGGCAAGGCAATCCGATTGACTTCCTTAATCGATGAAAACAACTCGAGCCAATCATCCAATGGAGGACCAAACAGCGGCTCGTCCCACGAGACGCCCAAAGTCCAAAGTCTCTGAAGAAGACACTTCGCAGAGAATATTACTGGACTGATCCAACCGCTTGGATCAAACATACGAGCTATTACGGACAACACCGTTCTCTTAGTCCAGACTTTTGGTATTTCCAAGTCCACTTGGAATGTGAAAATATCGGTTAGCGGCTGGTACTGCATGCCCAGCACCGCTATCCTGTTGGGATCATCCACATCCAGGTGAGGGTTCTGTTGGTGATCCTCCGGGATCCCTTCTAGAACTCTAGGCTCATTGGACAACCACTTACGTAGCTCGTAGCCACCTGTCTTCAATATTTCGATCAATTCATCCCGCAGTAGGAGGGCCTCCTCAATACTTTGGGCTCCGGTGCACACGTCATCAACATACAAGTCACGTGACAGCACGGAAGCCCCACGGGGAAAGCGGATCCGTTCCCGCTCTGCCAATTCAAGCAATGATCTGATGGCGATATAGGGACTAGATTTCAAACCATACGTGTTTGTGTTGAGTTCATACACCGTCACAGGATCCTCAGGGCGCTCACGCCAGAGTATCAACTGGAATCGCCTGTCCTCAGGATGTATGACTGTCTGGCGGAACATCATCCGGATGTCCGCACCAAAAACCACTTGATGTCTTCTAAAGTTCAAGATGATGTCAATTATGTCCCTATGCAATTTGGGACCTGAATGCAAACATAGATTCAACGAAACTCCGTTCGAAGTGGGTGCGGACCCATCAAAGACAGTCCGCAACTTGCCCGTTGAGGCCTTCACCACCGCGTGGTGGGGCAAAAAATAATGCTCAGTTGAGCTCCAATCAACTCGAGCCGGAGACATGTGACCCAAATCCTCGTACTCGCGCATAAATTCAATATATTTATCGCGAAGTACGTGGTCACGCTGCATACGTCGCTCCATGGACAGCAGTCGTTTCTCCGCAAGCGCCCTACTTTGCCCTAGGCTAGGACGAGAGGCAACAAAGGGTAACCTAGTTACAAACCGACCGGAGGGCAACCTCTCCGTGGTCGATCGAAAAAGGGCTTCGCACTCAGCGTGTTCCGGATCCATCCTGGAACTCATAGGTGGCTCCTCCACCTCCCAAAACCTTTGCATGGTCTTGGCCAAGGACGCAGATGCGACAACCGGTGGCTCCTCCGCGGTGCCATTATCAAACACAGGGCCCATCAGGGCAAAACCAAAAATCGTAGACACTGCCATCAGTGAAGACGAACCCAGAGCCTTCTGTGTACCCAACAAAATCCAACCCAATACGTCCGAGCCCAGGAGCAAGTCCACTGGGCCGGGATGAAAGACAAAGGGGTCGGCCAAATCCAGACCCGAAACCAAAGACAACACACCCGGCGGTATGTCTGTCGAGGGGTGCCAACCCGCAATGGTATCCATTACCATAGCCGAAGTCGTGATCCTCATTGTGGAGGACTTCAGCGAAGAAAAGGTGACAAGTGTCTGGCCCGTCAGACACTTCACTTGTATGCCACCAACTCCAAGAAGTGGCACAGGCGAGTCTTCCACGACTAAACCTAACTGGCGTGCCACTCGAGTGGTAACCAAACTGCTTTGAGCCCCTGAGTCCAACAGAGCTCTCAAATTAATGGCTTCCCCCACGACCCCATACGCGGACCACCGCGGTAGGGAGCAGAACCGTCCGCGGCTCTGTCCCAGCAAGGGAGCAAGCTAGTTACGGGCTCCCCACTCTCTCCAAACCAGGGGGCGCCACTGACCCGGATAATATGTCGGGCGAGTGCACATCCCCATCTGAGGGGGCATAACCCGCGGCCCGGCCATACCTATGGTACGGCGGGTGGTACTCCAGCCGTGGGTACTCGTGCAGCGGTGGAGAAAACCGCTGCGGCTGCATGTGTTGGGCATTGGTAACCCGCGTGGAGGGGGTGTCCCCACTCTCACGTCCGATCTAGGGCCCCCGCCCATGGGGGCCCTATCCGGGGCCTGGCCAGCCACATACTGGCCACGACCTTGGGGCGCGTGGTCCCGGTCCGCCAAGACCCGCGCCGGTACGCGACCCCCTCCCGAGGGGGGTGCGACGAGCGAAGCCGCGTCCTCCGTCCGGTGGTGGAGGGCTTCGCGCAGGAGCGCCCCCGCCCATAGGGGACCCCTGCCTCAACATCCGGGTGCCATCCCCGTTGCGGTTCATGCAAAGCATCGCGTGGTGCCGCCCACGGCATGCACTGCATGGTATGGCACTGGGACAGTCACGTGCATAGTGACCGCCCAAACAATAAAAGCAAAGTTCATGCCGCTTTGCCATGCGGCGCCGATCTTGTACTGGCAGTCCCTGCCAGTCCCTGCATTGCAGCAGGCTGTGGCCCATCCGACCACATTGCAGGCAGTCCGCGTCCCTCGCGACTGCTGCCGTGTGTGCAACCCGCGCACCAGCTCCACGCGGTGGCGGTTGCCGTCCCTGTTGGGGCCTACGTTCAGGCGCTCTGGATGGCGCTGAGTCCGTCATGGTATTCTCAGCCGCCCGTGCCTCAAACTCCAAAAACTTCACCAAGTCAGTGAATGTTGGTAGGGTGGTGCTATCCCGCTCCGCATTTTCGCGCTCAAACCGCGAGCGGATGTCATTGGGTAATTTGCCCAATACAATGTGCACCAGCAAAAAGGACCATTGGTCCACCGGCAGCCCCAGTGTGCGGAGCGCGTTACAGGCCACTGTAACGGGCGTGAGCAACTGCAGGCGCAACTGTGCCCTGTTGGCCACCTTGGGCAGGGCCATCAACTGTGCGGCGTGCGCATCCGCTAACAAACGTAAATTTTGGTAGCGGGAGTTCAATAACTCCCAAGCCGTATCGTACTGGTCGTCCTCCACCCGGAGGTGCTGGATGAGCGACCGCGCTTCACCCTCAAGAGTGGAGAGGAGGTAGGCCATCTTCTGGGCCTTCGACAAATCCTGTCGTGCTACGACCAGGGACTCAAACATATTTTTATATGCCACCCACTCCTCCATCCTACCCCCAAAGTGGGACAGCTGAAGGGTGGGGAGCCGACCAGTAACCGCTGGTCCTTCCTGTCTAACAGGTGTGCGAGGGGCTGGTCCGCCAGCCTGTCTCGCCCTTATTGCGGCCGCCGCCTCCACGATGTCATCGTGCAGACTCAGGATCTGGTCCAGGTCCGCCACGTGACCTGCGTAGACCTCCGGGGTAAGGTCGGCTTCGGTAAGCGCCGCCATGGCCGCTTCCGCGTTGTTTAATCGTGAGCGGTGCTGATCCGCTCTTTCCAGTATAGCGGCCTCCCTGTCCTTCCGGGACAGGAGTCCACCGGCCGTCACAAACCATCTCAATTCGTTGGCGAGTGTCGCCCTAGCATTGGAGGCCCTCGCCATCGCGTCAAGTCACAAACAAACAAACAAATAAGAAAAGATAAAAAGGGTAAATAAAGAACAAGATCAAGCAACAACACGAAAAACCGCGGTAGGTATGAGAATGGCACAAACCCGGAACGCACGGTACAAACCGCAAACAAATACAAAAAGGTTACAAATATTCTTATACAAACAAACTAAGAAAAATCCAATAATTTTTACAAACAATTAATTATTTTTTACAAACGAACAAATAGAGGGTAGATAAACTACGCTCTGCTACCAGAAAATGTGCAGAGCAACTACGCTCTGCTGCCAGAAAATGTGCGCAGAGCGAATCCGGACAAACGAAGCGGCGGGAAGAATTCTGTACCGGAACTTCACCGGGAAAAAACCACCGGTAAAAATAAGTACCGGGAAAAAATCTCCACGCGGCACCACGTTTGCCCGATTAAAACCTAACTAACTTAACGCAGTCTGCTACCACCGTAGCTTATGAAGGGAGCTACAGGGCCCTATATGATAACCTAACCTATAAATTAACTACAATTGAATTACCATTACACTTACCAAACTAAATCTTCTTTTTCTTCGGATCCAAACTTGAGTGTCTTCGGGAAGGGGGAATTCCTAATCACCCTACCTAACCCATGAGATCTCAATTCCCCAGAACAAATAAATAGATTTCTTCCCGAAATCGGCTCGGCAACAGATAGATGTGAGCGAGCAGCCACGCGTCACATCCCACAGGAGAAAGTCACAATGACGGGTACACAAACACAAAGTTCAATAGTTATTTAACAAACAGGAAATTCACAAATACAACTCAAGCTAATTAGCCATCAAAGAACGCGGGACCTCTCGCGTATTAAAAATCAAACCGATATCGCATAGGACAATGGCGACCGTCCGCGAGCCATCTCACACGCGAGCAATGTGAGAACCCCAAAACGCCTGGCGGCGATAACAGGAAACGCCTGCGTTTAGTTTTACCCAATATATTACAAACAATAACTTTCCTAATTCTTATAAGGTTTATTTACACTAAATTAATAAATATGTATATAGTAACTGGGCTTTTAATTTGAGAGTCATTTCTAAGTTGTACATGGGTGATACAAGTCTACTAAATTGATTTAAAAAGTGGCAGATTATCATCTGGGTGAAGTAAGTCCTAGGTGAATAAATGACACTATTTTTGTCGAATCAATTCACCTGATGAAATTTTCTGGGTGAAATGAGTCCGAGGTGAAATGAAGATACTAAAAAGTCTACTCTTTTCACCCAGGTGATATCACCCAGGTAAACAAAGTGGAATATACCTTTTAGATTGGTTGTTTGAATGCACAGTTTAGGTTCAAAAGTGAAAACGCCAACAACTTCTCTATACACCTGTAGTATCAGTTTGTATATTGCATATTTATTTGTTACGCTGTGAATGAGAATTCTATTGTAAAATTGAGTTACGTAAAGTAGAAATTATTTTGTTTTCATTTTAAGTCAAATAAATCAATATTACGAGTACCTCGTCAAACTATTTTATATTATATCGGTAGTTATCATAACTAAATAACTTATCCAAAATATTGTTACAGGACCAATGGCAACAATTTTATTTACGGGGGTTGTGGAACAAAGCTACATCCCTCACGCTATAGCGTACGCCGCCTGCTTTGCCCATCATTCTCGCCGGTGTCAAGATAAGACCAACTTCACGCAACCACCTGTAAGCATAATACGCTGTTTGAAATTCATAAGAAATATTTAAGTAAATGCATAATGTATTCTAAACGAGCACAGAACAAAATGCTTAACGGAAGTTGTAAAACTTTCTTTTGCATAATTGTTATCAATTGTTATATCCAAGTTATAAGTATTTTAGGGATCCTTAGACCAAAGTCTTGCTTTAAAACTTAAAAATTGTTACTCAAAGTTGCCATTTGTACTTATTTTTATGTAATAATTGATTATGCAGAGCAGTTTCAAAAAAGAAAATTAGCGAAAGGCGATTACCGAATTCTGTGTTGAACGTGTCCGAATGTTAAACGTGTTTATGTTTATTGTAGGTAAAATTGCCAAAATGCGTACCGCCTGAAGTCAGTAGCGTGTCAGCCGCAGATGAAACAAGAAGCGATAGTTCGTCCGGTCGCCGCATCGTTGTCGCGTCCAGCGTCATGTCAGATGAGCGGGCTCAGCGCTCGTCCGCCCCGCTGCCCGCTCATCTTATCACGAACTACTACCTTATCCGTCTATTCAATATACTACCGTTTTTATTATCATCGATCCGATTCTTTATTTAATGATGCACAATTTGATCACATTAGTGCTTGTTTTAACAGTTATCAGATTGTTAAACAATTCGCACACATGATGCAATAATGTCTAAAGTTGAATTTTTTGTACAGGGAATGATTGTAGATGGTACATGGAAAAATAGTTTTGTAAATAGCAAGTGTGTAAATAAAAATAAAATATAAATAATTAAAGATGATTTTTATTTTTTTTTCCAAAATTATAGCCTTCTAATGTGGGGAGATGTCATTCATATAGGTAACATAAATAAGCAATAATCAAATCATAACTCAATGCGTGGTCTCTTCAATGCCATCAAAGTTACTACAGGCAAATGCTAGTTTCCTATAATGATACTTATAAGCAATCAAAGCAATAGATAGTTGAAAGTTACTTCGTATAACAGTCTGCAAATCATTATACAGTTTGGCACCGACATTATCTATCTGAACGCTACAACTAATTCCTTTGTGCAAGAAACTCTCTATCGTCTTGGGATAGGTACCTAAATAGTATCTTCGTCTTAGAATAGGTACCTACCTACCTAAATTAGTCTCTTTGATAACGTTAAAACAAAACCGACATCGTTGCTTACACTATTATACTGACTGACAATTTTATCATAAGTTTTAAATACATTAAGAAAAATTCATTGTGGGAAGTTACTATTTGTGGAGGAAAAGTCGTCGTCATCGCACGTAAATATCCTAACTAATATTATAAATGCGAAAGTGAGTTTGTTTGTTTGTTACCTCTTCACGCTTTATCTACTGAACCAATCTTCCTGAAATTTCGCATACACAGCTGGAAGTACGGAGAAGGACATAGGGTACCTTTCATCCCGGGAAAAAGCACTGTTCCCGTGGGAAATTCACGCGAGCGAAGTTGCGGGCGAAAGCTAGTTTCCTAGAAAAATTAAACTAGTCTGTCTATACACCAGAAAAATTGTGATTAACAAAAGTGTATACTTTTGTTAATCGCAATTTTCCTGTTACTTTACTTAGGCTAGTATAACAAAAAAAAAAAAATTCCACAAAAACTGTACGGATATTATTTCCGTAAAATTAAACATTGATTAATTTATGTATTGATGTTCTATTTTTTTAACTCTTATCTAAAACGGCAGGAGGCAGATCCCTCACTAATAAAAGGTGATAAAGGTTTTTTTTTATTGACATCATAAATCACAATGCTCAATTTGCAAATCCTAATGTATATTTATTCGTAGGTAAAATACGAAATAAAATCGAATTATTACCTCTAAATCTCATGATTGAAATAAGTGTCTATAGAATCAGTTTGGCAAAGTTGAATAGACAAATTGATGAAATTTATTGAATTTCAGAGCAATACCCTTCGAAAGAGAATTGTACATTTTTCGGGCTTTACGCAATTTGACATGCGAGTAAATATATTTAAAAAATAAGGTTTGACTGGTATGTACTTATTTCAAAAGAAAGACCTTTATAACAAAACTGGCGCCATATTAATATTTTGAACATTTAATAATTTCATTAAACTTTATTGCATTAGATAATCAAAATAAGTGAACAATAGGTGGACAAAACTATGAGGCATTATCTGCTAGTCGGAATTTGGATCAAAACAACATTACTTTGTTTTGGTTTGGGCTGTGCGTTGATAGATCACTATGTCAGTCAGTAACCTTTGAGTTATATATGTTACTGTAAAAGCTCGAACTATGGTAAATCCTAAGATTTAAGAGTAAGTCTTAGGATTTACCGATATGAGTTGGTAAATGTAAGGATTTATGGAAATAGGATGATTTTTTCGGGCTTTTACAATTTGAATTTAGTACATGCTAGGTTTTACCACTGACGGCTGGTAAATGTTGGTTTTGGGAATAAAACAAAGAGTATCTTTACTCAAGTCTTTCCATGGTCATAAAAAAAAATAACCTGAACCTACCTTCTTTTCCGCCCTCAAAGTCTTTCCGGGCTGTGGTCATAAAAAAATTACCTAAACCTTATCTATCAGTCATTTACCGTGCCTTTAATGTAAATCCTGAGACTTACCAAACGAATGGTGGTAAACCTGCGAATCGCAAAATTGTTCGGGCTTTTACCATTAAGAGTTGGTAAATCTTAGGTTTTACTCGAAAATCTTAGGATTTACCGTAGTTCGAGCTTTTAAAGTAACATATATATATATAGATTAGGTATATACATAATACTACCTGGTACGCTGTGCAGTATTGTCATTTCGGTCCTCTAGCTCAGCAACCAACAATCGAACTTGGAACAAACATGGAACAAACCAATGTTAAAATTACCTATATTAAGTAAGTACCTACCTATATATTTGTTACAAAAAATTTCTAGTAATGCATACTATAGTCAAAGTCAATCTTTTTTATTTAAATAGGCTCAAAATAGCACTTTTAAATAGTCAAATTCTTGTTTTTTAGTTAGTTGACGTCATAAAATTACTTAAAGCTAAGGTTACCACCGCCTCCAAAGTACACAATGTACCTAGAGAGTAATATGACAGTCTTAGGAGGTCACTGTACCAGGCTCGGGCCACGCTTTTTTGTCATTTACATAATCATCCGTCGTATAATATGCCTTCTTACAAATTGTCTTCTTAATATAATGTTTCATTTCCTATCAGGCATATCAAGGACAGATTTTGGTATTTATAATATTATAATTTTTATTATAATAGCGTATACAGTTTCCCACAAATGATTTCCTAACCCTAGCCAGTATGTGACCTGGAACGTACAAGTTATGTTTGTTACGCTATCGTATTTTTTTAATAGATTCAATGCTCGTGCTGCTACAAAATGAGATTTACACCGCAAAAAATTACAGACCAGTATAAGTATAATAAGTAGCTATCTACCTATAATTTTGATTTTGATAATTTTAACCCCGAAACACATTAGTGTTGGAAACTATGCCATGTAATTTCCTTAATAGACCGTTGGTATTAAGATAGCGCCTCGTCCATCTTCCACCCGGAACTTTACGCAATTTGGACATTACCACAATATGCGAAATTTAATAAAATATCTCCGTTTTGCCTGCTGAAATTTTAAAAAAAGTAAGCCGCCACGGTATGCTTGACAGTTGTAAAACTAATTAGCATTGTGGCACGACGCATCATATCATTTTTTGTCACGGCATTCGAGTTGATTTTACTGCCAAGCCGCGCTTATAGATATCAAAAATAGTTCCTATTCAATTATTATCGACTACTTAGGTAATAAAGAACCTATTATTTAGATATAGATACAAATAATCGATAAAAAGTCAAAATGTTAGTATAACTTTTGGAAGCTGTTGTATTCCACGTACTACAAAAATTTGGCTAGTGTTTGAAAATGACCATGTACCTATTTACTTGTTACTTATACCTAGATAATTCGGATAAAAATCACTTTCGATTTGCTTTTTAACATGATAAGCAAATTAGCATATCAGATAATATTAATATCATATTTATTATTGTTTGTCTACACACCATTTTAGGCTAACTACAAAAAAGTATAGGTAAGTACCTACTTATTATTTTAGTAATTAAATCTGTCAGGAAAGTCACGTATCCATAGACATAATATTAGTTTACCATTAAACAGCTACCATTAACAAATTAAATCCCTGATCAAAAACTCATAATGTAAACCTATATCAATATTGTAACAGGTCGCCGAATAAAGTCCAATGAAACATTATAAATACTAGTGGTTCTGTGAGAACAGTAGACCTCGCGAGCCCTTATTTTACCGTTTCCCTGGCTTAGCAAAGCCATTTAAGAGTTCTGAAACCAACCTACCAATGCTGGAAAGAAAGTAAAACGACTCATCCTTCCTCGTGCCTCATTTTGTCTAAACATTTCCCCCGTAACGATCCCCAGAATGTAACACCTAACACGCAATTGATATCATAATTTTGAAAATTTATCCCTTCTGTGGTTGGTCAAAATTATTAAAAATTTACTGAAACTTCTTTGCCTCGAAATGCATGGTATAGGTTATTTGCAATTTCCGCAAAAAATTACCAATGAAAGTTCAATTTGAAATCAACATAAAATCTTTTTCCAAAAATTGAACCGCCTTCAATAGTACACTCAAAATCAAGAAATAATAAAGCTACGAGTACCTACCGGTTGAGAAGAAGTTTAGCTTTATTATTTCTCGATTTTGAGTGTAGTATTGAATGCGGTTTTTTGGAAAAAGATTTTATTTTACCCTTTTTGTTTATTTCATTTGACCAATAAGCCAGATAAAGCAATTTTAAAGGTAAAGTAATCGGGAAACACAGTATTTGCAACAACGTTGGCCATCTATGGACTTCTTCATCAGTTTCACCTCATCAAGTTGAGTCACTTGAAATCAAGTTTTTTTTATAACAAAAACGTCATTTTTGATACAAGCTTTTATTGTAGCCAAAAGCTCTTGATGAAGAGGTACGAATCAAACGAGCCCAAACTCGATGAGATTGTGTCATTTTATTGGGGATTTCCTATAGCTCTCTTCCAGCATCAAACCCTGGTTACTATACATATATGATCATAGTACTCATCGATACGAATCCAACGAGCCCAAATTCGATGAGGCTGTGTCGTTTTATTGCCGGGTTCCTATAGCCCCCTTCCAACTCTAGCATCAGAACCTGGTTACCAAAATACTCGTCAATACGAATCAATCAATCTAATCAGTCCAGCTATCTGCGAGTAATCGAGTAACAACTGCAATTACGTGGGCCATCTATATAGTCTTCATCATCAGTTCCACCTCACCAAAATGTGCTATTTTAAGCAAATACGCAAGTTGATATAAAAAATATCCAGATCGCTTCAGGTATGCCTATAAAATTTGAAGAGTTCCCTCGATTTCTCTAGGATCCCGTCATCAGATCCTGAGACTATGGGACCAAACTGGAAGTTCCAAACAAATAAAGAATTTTTCAAATCCGTTCATAAATGACGGAGCTATGCGGGCGCCAACATAGGAAAAAAATATAGCCAATTTGAAGAACCTCCTCTTTTTGGTTTTTGAAGTCGTCGTCGGTTGAAAAAGCCATGTAATATGATATTTGATAAAAAAAAAAAAAAAAAAAAAAAAAAAAAAAAAAAAAAAAAAAAAAAAAAAAAAAAAAAAACTGATTAAATCAAGTTACTCTTGTAAACTCATGAAAAAATTACCATAGCGAGTTTTACGTTTATTAAAAGCTTTGCTGCGCCATCTATTGATTTTTTTGTGAACTATTATAGTATGAGAATTTAAATATATGGAATTAAACCGGTTTTATTGAATTTTACTTTGTTGTTCAGACAAAAAGTTGCGTCTTAATAAGAATAACAAAAAATTCTAATGACATTTTTGATTTTTTTTTAAACAGTTGAGATATGAGGTTTTTTATTTATTTCCGCCATTTTTTAAAAATTTCGAAAAACTGGCTCGACTAAAAAATTCTATAAAATTACCGAACCTGCTCACAAAATTTAATGAGAATCGGTTCAGGAGGCCAATTCTCGCGTTTGCGATATTTTATCGAATTTGATAATATATCAAACTTCTTTTATCGAACAAAATTATCACAAAAACCTCCAAAATGGTATTCTCGAACCTATTCGACATAAAACTCGATATTATATCGAAAACTAGGGCTTCTCTAATTGAAAACACGTTCCTTTTTCTCGATTATACTTAACTACAATCGAGAAATTTATGTTTTACTTGTTTCATTAAATATTTTATGTAAAACCATTGTTTTAATAGTGAATTTATGTAAAAATAGTTACAATACTTTATTTTATGTAACTTAATAAGCTCCGATGCAAATTTATAAAATGCAAAGAAAATGAAATATTTTAGAGTTGATGGAGAGAACGGAACGCGAGGATACTTGTCATTGTTTGTTTATTGTGTGTGTGAGGTTATGTGATATTTGTTATCGGAGTATCAATTATATTCTTATGTATGATATTGTTTCTTTACGAAATTGAATTGAGAAACAAATAAGGTATGGTACTCGAGGCAGAAAAAAAGCAAAGTATGTATCTATCCAAACCTCTATATTAGGCTTCAATAAAATAATTTTATGTAAATAAACAACGATTTCCAATAAAATTGAATACAAAATCGTCAGCATTCATATTTTACTAAACCATAGCTGAATAAAAATACAAAGCGTCTTGTAAAGTACGAATATTATGTTATTCAATAGCTTTGAAGCAACAAATATCACACACGATATGGTTTTCGGCCACGCTCGACCACTCGATGCGTATCGAGGGCTGACGCTGGATAAATGTCACATTTGAAATCACGAGAATACGCAATTTCGATATTTATCGATATCCGCCATGTTTTTTCGATAAATGTCGAAATTGATATTATATCGCAGACCCGAGAATTGCATCCCAGAATTGCGACCTGAAGGCGATAACATCCGGACAGACAAAAGAATTTTCGGCTAGTGGAAACTGAGACGCTTCGCTCGCTTCGCTCGCTCGGTCAATTAACCGTTCCTTAAATACATGAAAACCGGTAATTGTTGTTGCAATGCAATACTGCTAGTTAAAATCAACCATTTCGAATTTAGTGATGAAAATTAGGTACAACTTGATAACACAATGCAATATTTTACTAAAGCTATTGAATAAATTATGTGGAATAAAGGAGAACTTAAGTAGGCATGTTATTATTTTTTATATTAGCTACAGAATATAACAAATCGGTAATTGATCCATTTTAATTTTGCAACGTGGGTATTTGAGATATTCTAAAAAAACAAATTTCATTAGCTATAATTTTTTACAAATGTTTTACTATGTAAGTAAAATTGATAAAATAATATATAATAAAAAAAACCTTAACCACACCACAGAATACATAATAGTACGTAAGTGATTAACTTTCAAAAAAATGTTGCTGTCATGGCGCTTTTTACATTGGCCTGAACAGGTTAAATTAAGTACATTTACAATACCTTAACAAACTAAAAATCATAAATGACGTTTTAAAACTTTTATTTTTTTTATCAAATTGCAGCTTATTGAATAAGTTTTAAACTTACGTCTTATCATCAGAGATTACCACAGAAAACGGATTTTTATTCTTCAGTTTTCTGTGAAGATAACCTACGTAGGTACTTATATTGCAAAAACCACCACGAACGACGAACTGGTAAATTATTTTATCTGTGACGTCACTGGCGCGATGATGTGTAGCGAGGGACCTTTTTAGGCCTTTTCGTTTATAAAAAGGTTGTATCTCTTTATAAAGGTGCCAGTTTACTTGACGAAGATTTATGACTAAGAAACTATGACCCGCAAACGCGGGAAGTCTGCGAAGGACGTAAGTGATTAACTTTCAAAAAAATGTTGCTGTCATGGCTCTTTTCACATTGGCCTGAACAGGTTAAATTAAGTACATTTTAGGCTAATAATAAGACTGGCTTGTCGTTTCTTTTTCTGATATGGAATTATTTGCCAGAACTGCGAATTATTTGGATGTGAGTCTGTGAATTTCTGAGGATGTTTGTTACTCAATCACGCAATATCTACTGGACGGATTTCGATGAAATTTGGTACACGGGTAGAAAAATACCGGGAATAGCATATAGGGTACTTTTTATTCTGAAACTCCCACGGGAGTAAAGCCCCGGTGCGCAGCTAGTTACAAATAAATAGATCAAAACCAGCTTATAACTAACTGTATAAGTACCATAACAAGCTAATTATTAAACAATTAAAAACATGACTGACAACTCACATAGCCTATGTCACTCGGGGGGAATGCAAGGAATCTAACAATACCTCTCACATCAAAATCTGTTAAGCCATTCAGGACTTATGTTGAAATAAAAAAACTACATACAAACATACTTCCATAAATGAACCCTGAAAACATAAAAGGGATGATTTTAATTTATATTGCCAGCATTGATTAACCAGAACCATAGACATAAAAAATCCTTCAAATGAATGACCAGTACTCTTTTTTATAAGTACCCTTTTTAAAACAAAACGAACACAGAACAGTATATAGGTACACAGAATTAATTACTTCGGCTCTTTTGTCCAAAATTGGAGCAGATTCTATGTGCTAATTCTTTTAAATCCGGTTCATTGGTTTTGAATAGAGGCAATTCTTTAAACGCTTGAATACACAAAAATAAATGGAATTTTCAATTCAGCTGCAGACGCAGCTTCGTGATCAAGAATGATACACCTGACAAACTAGAAAAAAGAAAAGTAATTTTGTCTGTCATTCCTCGGAATAGAAATAGAAGAAAAGGCCTTTGTCCAGCAGTAGGATACAACAATGGGCTAATAATAAAAACAATTTTATAGTAGGTAGTACTTATAGGTAGTAGGTAAGGTATATATCTTAATATAAGTTAATAATAAACCTATATAGAGTTTTATAACTGGGAATATTGGCAATAATATTGACGTCTCATGTTAAACCTGATAAACCTGATACTTTTTCTATTTGTCTACTCTTTACTCGTACTCATTATCGTCCTTATCAAATACGCTATTTTAGTAACTATAATAAATAACTCGTTAAAGCCACAAATTGTACTAAACAAAATATTGAAAATACAATTTTAGAATTCCTAAAGCTGTATAACTATCAAAAAGTTTTAAATATTTATAAGGGTGAAAAATAATTTTTGACATAAACTGTCTGAAAGTGTCACCACAAAAATGTCCGGAGCTTTGGAGGTTTCGCACAACGTCCAAACGTCCCATTTACAAGGTTTATTTCTACGTACTGGCCGTAAACGCAGCTGGTAAAAGTATGGAGGGTACAGAATAGCTCTCGATACGATAGTAAAGAGAGACTTAAATTAATATAATACACGACAGAAATAAACCAAAAAGGATTCCATAGGTCCATAATATCTATGACAGAACATAATTAATCCTAAAAGCTAAAAATCCTAAAGGCTCAGATTCTCTTGCGGAGTATAAATAAAGCGTAGGACCAAGTAGCATAATAATATATATACATATATGAATAACATCACATTTATCCTACCTTATATAAACAAAATATTATATTTCTTTGCCAAATGTGACGTTCTTTTTTTAAGTATTTACATACATACATACATTCATAGAATCACGTCTTTATCCGTTACGGGGCCAGAGCCAAGAGTTGTGAGACACGAAGGCCACGCTTAGCTGAATAGTGGGCTTTCTGATGGAATGGAGATTCAGATATAGACAGGTTGCTTACACTTTCGCGTGAGCATCAACTCTTCACTCAACATTATGCCGTGGCGCATATTTTCCCCATACAAATATTTTTACGTATTTAAACGTTTTGTTTTAAATTATGTCTTCGATGTAACATATAATGGCACTGACGTCAATATACGTCAACGTTTTATCACGCTTTGCTACGATTCATAATTGTTACGTGCTGCTTTATAGCAAGAACGTCTAGTTACGTCAACGTTTATACGCGTTCTGTTCTAAGTTATCTATTTTGTATGTTACTTAAGTGTAAGAACGTCTAATTACGTCAACGTTTATGCACGATCTGTCATAATTGATCGATTTAACATATTACTATAGTGTAAGAACGTCTAGACACGTCAACGTTAATAGACGTTATAACCACAGACGAACAGGAGATACAGTTTAAATTGTTAACAACGTCTTATCACGTTGACGTGTATAAACGTTCCTTTACAAAACATAGTTAATAAGTCATATTATATACATCAACGTTCTATAACGTCAACGCTAAATGACGTTGTGCGGTAAAGTGTAAGTATTTATGATGTTTCGAAATAACTACGTTTAGCCACGTCAACGTATATGCACATTCTGCCTCTTTTTATCATATTATTCATGCGCAATTTTATCAGCAACGTCTACAGTTACTGCAACTTTTTGAATAAAAAATAGTTTAAAAGCCCTAAAAATTTTACCCATCTAAAACAATACAAACCCAACATAACTTATTGCAGGCTACTTACAACATAAAAATAAGTACACTTTTAAAGTTTTAGCAAACTTTTTTTATAAAAGTCATTTATGCAGCATAAGGGTTAAGGTTGAAGGTCATAAATTGAAACACAAAATAATAATATTTCAAAATAAACACTTACATTTTGGGAAGAAGTAGAAGGCTCTGGAGAATCTATTGCATTACTATGCTTTTTTTCCTGATCGTTTCTTATCCATCTATAACAAAATTATATAAATAATCCATTTATATGTCACAAATAAATGAAAAATAATGTATAATTACATCTACAGACATCATTATGTATTAATAAATACTCATAACTTACGTTAGCGATTATTCGTAAACCGCGCAGAGTCCGCTCGCGCACAGCCTCGCACGCACGGTGACGCAGCTAGACTGTTGTATTGGAACTTGTACGCAGCGCGCCGTACAGTGACGTTGTGTGTCCGTGTAGAGGTACTTTGGATGTGTGCGAAGCGCTCACATAGTCATGTTATTTTTTTTATATTGCGTGGCGCAAGATCTTTGGGATTTTGATATATTATGGCGCAATGACGTCACTATAAGGATTTAGTATAGCCAACTAACGTGCTTGTACGTTGTTGTAGTAATAAAGGTAAAAAGTTCGACGTAGTCACACGTTGTTCTACATCGTACAGACTGTTTTTGGACGAGATAAGACGTTGCTCGCGCGAAAGTGTTAAGTATTTTACTTATAGATTTCTTGTATTTATAAATCTACCTACGAAATCCCTCAGCTATCATCATTTTGAGTTGCATGACCGATTTGACTGACATGTTAAATCTCAGAAATGAAAAAAATAACATCACTAAACAACGTTCACAGTTGTTTCCTCACAAACCTTCATTTGTGTGCCCTACTCATTTTGTGTAGGCGCGCCGCTCTGAGGAAAATGCCAGTGGTTGCGGCGTCATGTACCGCAGAATGGCAGGCCGAGCGAAACGAAGGCACGCGGAATTTTATTTTGATAGTATAATTTTTATTCATTTTGTCGTCCGTTGGAAATATTTCTAAACATAAAGAAATACGAGCACAGTTTTCACCAGTTGCAACAAGTAGTGTAGTTTAAGGAGATTATAAAATGAATGAATGAATGTTAGAAATGTTAAGAAACCGCGCAATGACCTGCGCAAGATTTCAGGGAAAGACTGGATAAAACGCAATACCGGCTGCAATGGCGCACTTTGGAAGAGGCCTATGTCTAACAGTGGACTACTATATGATTATGATGGTGATGAATGTTAAGAAAATTACAATGATTGAATTTATGTGCAGTCAGGAGCAGATAAACCTTACACTCCTGATGATTCTGCATGGTAAGAGGGTCAGTTTTATCTGCCGTCGACTGTATATTCGTTTGATATACTAAAGATTTTGTGAAATATTCTGTTACAATCAGTGTAGTTCTGGTGTTAACAAGTTCTTGGTTTGAAGTCAGTACAGATGCTCCATAGATGCATACGGACAGTGGACACGTGATAGGTATTTGCGTCGGTTTATATGAAAGGATTCTGTGTGACGTGTGTGAGGATTATAAAGTTAGTTAGGATATTGTAGAACCTGCTTGGTTAGCTGACTGATAAATAAAATGTACGACGATTTGGTGTGTGTGGAAAAAAAGAGGGTGTAGTGACCAAAATTTAAAAAGGAATGTTAAGATGGTTTAGGCATGTTGAGAGGATGGATGAAAAGAGATTGACGAAAGGTATTTATAATGCAGAGGTGAATGGAAGAGTTGGTCAAGGTCGACCTCGAGGAACGCACTCCAACCAGATTGTGGACCTCCTTAAAAGGGAGATATTAGGAGCACCCATAACCGGAGAGCATGTATGAAGAGAGTGACGGAGTGTAGAGAAAGCAAGAGAGATCTGTAAGGATCGTAGCAGGCAGCTATGCCTACCCCCACGGGAAAAAGGCGTGATAATATGTATGTATGATTGGGTGTGTTAGTCTTAGGGTGAAATTGAAATAAGTAAGGAGAAATAATCATAAATAAGCTGTTTAATTTCTATAAATTAGTAGTTCTTTCTATCACAGCCTCACATACCTATTAATCCATAGCTACCGATAATGTACATAGTTCAGAGCATAATTTACCAACCAATCTTGAGTGCCACATCCAAATACAGGCGTAAGACACAGATGTCATCTGCGTGCATAATATATCCTACGCTTTACTGGAGTGGCGCCTTAAGTTGAGCACGGCCTTTATTATATTCCATCTACCTAAAATGTTCTGCTTGTTTAGTGGTTTGGTTGTAATCTTGTAATTTATCATGATCATCATAAAATTTAATAGCGATGCTCTTTTCTGTGGAGTTCCTGCCATCTTTCTCTTTCCATCCATTGTCAACTCTCAACGCTAACTTTCTCCTTTATTTGCATCATATGACTCTGTCTTGGTCTTCCTGGCTTCTTCCTTTTAATTGAATTGTAATAAAATTGAAATCTATGTACAATAATTTTTTTGGGCATACTTATCCATAAACTATGTATCAATTTTATCGTGGGTTTATGCTTAAAGAGCTTGTAAAATTAATATTAATGAAATAAAATTAAAAACTCTTATTTTTTTGTAAAATTATTGGGTTCGTATTGGAGAATCATAAATAACACAGAAAATACAGTTTTCCGAGACGGAAATACCGTTTTGATAATATAATTTCATTTTGAGTATATTGTATTGCTACAGATAAAGATTTATGGAAGAGGTAAGAGGAGGCCTTTCCCAACAATGGGACATTTAATCAAACTTTAAAAATAACTCTAACTTAATTTATAGATACTAATCTAAGCACGCGGGGTCCGAGGTCTGGAAACACTTCAAACCTTGGGGTTTTTTGTACTTACCCACTTTACATTAATAACAATGGACAACATTCAACAGCCTACACTAATCACTAAGCTTGTATCGTGAGTTCGATGGACACAAGTACAGAAACGTGCACGCACGTCACACATACATAGATCCAGAAACGCAGACAAATATCAAAAAAATAAAAACAAGTACGAAAAGAATCAAACCCAGGTTCTCCAGATGGCGGACAGAACGTCACGGAAGTCTTCAATACTTTACTATTTTAGTCGCATTAAAGACTATTTTTGCAGCTAAACAAATGAGTGTCGAATTATTTTAATCGTAAGAAATTATTTAACTTCAAATACACGGGCGTAACGAGGGAAAATAATTTTTTCTGTCTATTTTATGTCATCCTGTTTTGTGACTCAGATTCACATAGAGATACCTAGTCAAAAGGATTCCAATAGCTAAATGATATTAAGAGTATGTTTGAGTAAACTTAACCTGAGTTACGTAGTACTTAAATTAATTCTGTGCCTGAGTAAACTATGTTTTATCATGAGGATTTTCAATTATATCATAATGATAAATTAGTTATCCTAGATAACAGCTAATTTACGCGTTTTAGCCCTATACCTATTGTAAAAATACCTTCAATAACACTAAATACTTTTATGGCCTAATAACTTTTTATATTAATTCTTATTCTAATAAAAATGTAATCCACATAAAATAAAATCAACCTGTCAAATTGATCGAATAATGTATCAAAGATATATCAATAGCAATAACAGAGTAAAGCTAAATGTTTATTTTATTCAGTGTCATTCTAAAATAAGCCAGGGGCAACATAGAAAAAAATTAAATAAAATCGAAAATCTACTACACTTTACAAAAAAATTAATAAAATGGATTCAATATTATTGACACGATTAGGTATAGCACAAGTTATAAATATGTATGACTACCCGTATACCTAGTTAAAATAATTCCTAATGACTTTATTCCGACACTAATGACCCAAACCGTAATTATGAAAGATATATTGCACAGCCCTACACCATAATTACAAGATATGTTTTTATAGGCCATGTTAGTCACCAATTATATAGGACGGAAATGAAATCACATGTGGATTTCTAAATGAAAAATGATGGGATCATAAATCATTTTTGAAAGTAGCATGGCCCAAACCTTCGCTTGTTGAGTTTTTTGGATGTAAAATTTGACTTTTTACTTTGATAATTAGAGTCGATACTTCAAAAAAATTTTACGAAAGAATATTTCGTATAAAAGATCCTGATAGGGGTTTTCATAATTGTGTGTGAATTTTCAATAACACGGTAATTACCTATACAAAAATTTAAAATGGATCCTTAAAGCATTTGGTAAGATCTTCCTTTAGCGTTAGGCGTGGTTAGGCGTCACCTTTGTAATGAATCGTATTGCAATAAACTCACATTTCGAAATAATTCCTTTTGTATGTAAATCGAATGATATCGGTGAATGGATAACTAGGTACTACATAAAATAAGGAAAATACAAAATTGATAGATGTACAAGGACCGAAGCATGAAAAAGTATTTTTAGTATTTTTACGTCGGGTTGTGAATAAAATTAATTCTGATTTCTAATATAAACTTCATTCATCATTTTAATCTTATTAGCTTTTACACAATTGTCCAAAATTCTAGTTCTCATAATTTCAGCCAGTAAAAGTACTAATCATAATATACAAGAGTTATTCTTCCATGCCATCACTATTTTAACGTCGGAGTGAGAAAGGCATGGTATTTACTGGTTCCTCTCGATAATGATTAATGAATGCGATTTCTCCATTAATCATTTCCAACATCCCTAATATCCCTACGCTTCTTCAATACTTCTATTGTACGAGTACCTGAACGTTAATCCCCTAGCAGCCACATGCCTCAACGTTCTTAAAAAAGAAAATCATCAGGATTTAAGTATTTTGCACGAAATTCCATATCTGGCACATGCTTTTAACATCGTTAGGCAGATATTGGTACATTAAATGCGTATCAAATATTTCCGTACAGTTAACCGTTGATGAGTTCCATTAGTAGCAGTCATCCTGAGTATCTGAGGTTATAACGTTTCATCATGAAACTTCAAGCCACAAGTATAAAATTTCATGTCTGTACTATAAACCGTTGAGGAGTTCCCTCAGCCATTCCTGGGTAGTTTACCCAGGATCATTCATCACACATCAATTCATGCTTATCATTGCCCAACGATTCTTTTGCTTTTTAGGAAGTTTTCTTTATGCTACATTGAATAAACACCTATATCTATATAGTATGGTTAAAATTGCTTGTAAAAAGACAGAAAAATTGACTAGGATACTGAAAATCTCTTAGATTATTTGCAGTAACATTTCTTAAGTAGTTATTCTATGAAGTAGATCTAGTGTCCGAACCAAACATCATCGGAGAGGTCAAAGCAGCCAGACTCCGCTGGCTTGGACATGTGGAGAGAATGGAAGAGGATCGTGCCGTCAAAAGAGCATACGAGGGTCGACCGCGGGGCCGTCGACCAGTCGGGCGCCCTAGGTACCGCTGGAGCGATGAGGTTCTGAAAGACCTACAAAGCCTCAGAGCGGAAAATTGGCGAGAATTGGTGCAAGACCGCAAAAAATGGCGTCATCTCGTGTCGGAGGCAAAGATCCACTTCGGGTCGCTGCGCCGCAGTATATAGTAAGTAGTAAGTAAGTAATTATTTTATCGTTTTTGAGATCTTTTATCATCCTACAAATATAATTAATACATATAAGTTGTAGTGGTAATAAGCTGTATGAATGTAAACTTTCCCTGGGGTGAAGACCTGGTGACCTGCAATACACGCTTTGCCTAGCTTAGGCACCAGCTTTTTGAACATTATGTGTATAACAAACATTTTTAGAGTGCTTTCTTAGAGATAAGTTTGTATATAATGTGTTACTTTTGTGGGAGAAATAAACGTTTTATTAATTTATTGTCATTAAATCAAAGTTTCAAATTTTTGTTCTGTAGAATAAGCGGAAGTAGTTTTAATTTAGCTTAAACACATACTCTTTTGTGTTTGCCACAGTCGAGTACAAAGTTTGCAGGTTTTATTTGCAATTTCATATCAGAAGAGTGAAAATTGTTGGATCTCGGCCAATTTCATATCTGGTGGGTTCCACGTCAGGCCTCATAAGCTTTGAGATATTAATGCTTCGCGTAATTCCAATAATGTTTATTAAAACTTTACGATGTAATGAATAGTTGGACACTGGGCATTTTCAGACATGAATATTTTCACTACGAACACTTATGTAGAGTTTAGACGCCATTATAATAAAGTGATGTAGGAACAACTTTTTTTACATTTGATAGCTCTAATTGAGTCATCATTAAACTGATTAAAACTACGTTCATGTAAAATACTATAGAAAACAATCTTGATGGAAATCTTATCATCCTAAATATCCTAATTAATACACAATATACATTATTACGCAGAAACTTCTTTAAAAATCCAATTAACGAATACTCCCATATTCTATATAGCCATTTAAGTCGTAACAAAGCCACGTAAGTTTCCAATAACACAGCTAAAACAAAAGGCTCTCAACGTTGGCACATCCTTAAGAGGGTGTTTCAGAAACCGCCCTTTAACACGTTCCCGTGACGTCAGCGTCGAGCCTCCCAACACTCGGCCCGGACGGTGTCCTTCCGCACTGAAAGCTGACAAAAGAAATACTGACCATTACACGATAAGTGTGGAAATTACTTACTATATGCGCCCCGAGGCTTTGCTCCTGCTGTGAAATAAATTATACGGTAGATACACGTATTGTATTATTTCAGGTTATAAACTTAATAAATTGTTTTCAGGTGTACTATGTGTTGTGGTTAAAGAAATACTAAATACTACGTGTTTATAAAATGTTGGTGAAAGTAGTAGATTGTGCGTCAAAAAATTACAGATCTATTTCACAGACTGTACGGCAAGTCCAATAAGACTTTTTGACTTTATATTCCGAAAGACATGGAAATATATGTATATTATTAAGATATTCTACCTCGACTGAAAATTTAAATACAAAGAAACGCTTTTATTTAGCTTTATATGTAAAAAACAAATGAACAGCCAGCTAAATGCTTTTCAGTTACAAGCAGACAAATCACACTGTGTATGTTTTCTTTGCCTATGCTACATGGACACAATACACGACTAAACACAGTTTGACAACAGAGTTAAGACCATTATTCCGTTCAACCGCACAGATAATGTATGTGACAGTGGTACTAAATGCCATTGTCAGAAGCCAGTGTACGGTTCGATAGATAAATGTGATCTATTGACTTTGGTCTCTCATATATAAGGGCTTCGGAATTAACTGAGATAATAATAATTGGTCACTGAGGTCTTATATGACCTTATACTTCAGTGACTATTTATTATAGGTATCGATCTAAGATTTAAACAATATCTACGTTTTGTGTGTTTCGTATTATGGAGTATTGAAATACTACATTATGAGACAAGTGTGCAAAGTTGGTCATTACGCACAAGAGGAGGTATGTTCAAAATATTTTTACAAAATTACAGTTCATCTTAAATTAATGCTATATTTTAAAAAATATAATGCGAAATATTTGATGAAATTTTGTATACAGGTAGAATTGAAATTCGTGAATGCAATACGCTGAGCACTAAATAAGAAATAAATATTTCAATTTTGAGATGGTCTGTTTATTGATCAGTCTAGCTACTCTGGTCAAATTTCTAGATGAAATTGAAGATAACTACATAAAATTTGAATAATAAAGGAATTGCATATTTTATAGAGCTGATCATCTTATCCACTCTTTTATTTTCAAATGACCTAGATTTAAAACACAAGAGCAATTTTTTTTTTTAGCTTTTGCCAGCGTCGTTTTTCACCCCTTTTGGAGTAGAATTTCCGAAATTCCTCTCGTATTGTTTTATTTGGAAAGGATATCTATGTATTTCTTATAAAATATAGTATCGTTGAATTAGTACCCCATAACACAAGTCTGTAACTTACTTTGGGGCTAGCTCAAATTTTTTAATTTTTACGTATACACAGATGACTTAAAAATGGACTATGATATTTTCATGCTTTATACATTGTTTATTCTTCATGTAAACGTATATTCAGGTAGGCACATACATACACTACAAGTCTGCCCAGCCTGGGCGGAGGACCGCGCAGAGTTGTGCGCGGTCGTGGGGAACGACCTCTCACTGTCAACTGTCGTACAATGTATGGTCGACAGTGAGACGTCGTGGACAGTAGTGCAGGCCTTTGCAGAGAGTGTCATGCTCCGCAAAGAGGCGGCGGAGAGGGTGCGCGAGGATACCACAGACCTCGACATCCGCCGCCGGCGCCCGGGGCGCAGAAGGCGGGCTTACGGCCTGCTCCAGCTGCTCCCACAATAACGGCCTCGGGTAGAAAGGAGCGCCCGTGTCAAGCGTGCCTTTCCCTAGCGGGGAAAACGTGTAGGCTGACGGGCCATCCCGCTGGCTGCTCCGACCCTCTCGATGGAGAAGTATTCGTGTGAGTGAGCCGTGCCGAGGCCGCCGAGGTAGCGGCCGCCGCGCTGGGGCTGTGGAGCGAGAATAGCACATGGTCCCGGCACAAATGCGGTAGGCGTTGACACCATGTGGTTTTAGTGGGTTCGACTCCCACATACCTGTCCGGCCTCCCGTGGCTGGATGGACGAGACGAGGGTCTTTACACACGTAAAAAAAAAAATGGTTCAGGCACATATAATTCTACGTTGCGTTTATCGGAATTTTGAATATTCTTCTCAACTACCAAATTCTAATTTAATAATTTAGTATAAGTATTTTAAATTTACAAGTTTAGCTGTAGCCTGTTCCTGGCAGTTTTTTATTTTGTTTATATTACAAGTACATATTATCAAAAAACATCGTTTGAATCAAGTTCCAGTCTTTTCACCTGCACCTGAGCTTCCTTGAAGAGTAGCTGCTAGCACAGGCGGAATATTAAATTAAAAAGAAGAAGTTATTTAAATATCTGTTTGATTTAACATCTAAACAACGTAGGAATGTCTGACGGCGACAGAACTGTTAACTTCAGACCACTCCATCCATTGTGTAGTTTATTTATTTCAATATTCGTTATTTATTAAATAAAATAAGATTTACACAATTTGCAAATAGCAAAAGATTCCTTCGCAAAGAAGTTAAAAAGGCAGAGCAGCTCCAAGGTTTTCAAAGTCGAAGCAAACTCGACTGATGCATGTATTTTTAAACAGAATATTCACAGCATTCGAGTTCAGCAGAGCATTTCGCAATGAATAATAAAACAGATGAGTTCTAATGTTTCGAATCTCTTCTAGCTGACCTTCTACTTTAGTTCTATTCGACTATTCATGAACACGTTCACAAATTTGGAAACTCTACGTCAGTGCAGCACAAATCGAATTATTGTATGACTTTGATGCAGAATTGAGTAATGAGTAGGTACCTATCAAAACTTTTGAAAGTTATTTTTTAAAAAGACACAGAACATTTTTAATGCATTTTATTACAATCATAAAAATCAGAGACGGAGAATTTTTCAAATGCGCTGTCTTCTTAATAAGTACTGATAATTACTGACGATAAACGTTGAAAATCAGGACATTTCTAGATTTTAAAAGTAGGTACGATAAAAATCATAGATACCCTTAGATTCACCTTTCAAAGTCAATGAACTCAATGGATTCTTGGATAACACAAAAATCTTGCCAAGCTGGAATAATGTATGTATAACTATTTTAAATAAAAAATTATACTTACAGACAAAACTTTATCAACCGGACGTTAGATACGGCTGTGAATTTTCGATTTTTTTATTAAACACGTAAATAACGTTAGTCGTTCGCAGCATGCGCGCGGTTTTCAACTGTACCATATGCACCAAAAAGCTTTTCACGTAGTGATGTACGCTATTGGAGATTTTATCGATATTTACTGCCGATATAAACCAAGTACTCAATGAAATTCGTAAGCTGTTGACTTTAAACTGCAAAATCCTTTAACTTGATATAAAATTAATGAACGAGTTAATAAGCTCGTAAAGGTTGTTCAAGTTCATTAGGAATTTAATGTTAATTTGATATTGTTTAATTCAAACGAACAGTTCACACACTGGTCTTGTAGATTTAGTATAATGCTATTAGATGCAAAAAAATATGCAATAGTATAAAAATATAGGTAACTATATATATTCAATAATTACTAAATTATATGTACCTACAAACAGAGACCGTAAAGTCTTATCAATAAAAGTAGCTTTTAGCTTAAAATCCCGTTTGCATTAATTGCACTAGGAACTTCAGATGCAGCTAATTTATTTTCTATAAATTTCCAATAAAATATACACTTTTCTGAATATTTATCGAGTCGAGAGTCACAACACTAATAAAGCCATTAAAGTAGAAAATTGCCTAGAAGTTAAGTATTTTCAAGGCCCTTGTCTAACAATCTGTTTAAGTATACCATCCGCAGTAGTTTAAAGTTTGATGAATTTCACGTGTAAGTTAAACTACTAAGTTCTGTTTTCTACTAACTACTAAATTATGCACGTTTCTCAAATTTTGTGTCCAAGTACTTTTTATACCTAACCAAATGATTTTATACAAATCTTTCAACTTTTTATTTTCAGTTTACTAGAAACTAATAAAAGATTAAGATAGATTTAATTCAGCCTTATTTAATGTACCTACACAATAAGCACTTTTTTACTTATATTATTACAAATCACAGAAATCTGAATACAATAAAATAGACAAAGAATAATATAATACAATAAAATAGACAAAAGATAAGTTCCAAAATATAAAAAATGTGCGAAATTGTTGAATTGTTGAAATGACAAATATTTAAAAATAGCAAATCTAGGAATCCTCCATGAATACATGATAGAATTCTCTTTATCTACAGATAAGTTGACTGAAATATTCATTATTAACACCCAATCTCCAGCTTCCAAGAACACATTTAATTTCTCAAATATTGGTATAGGTGAGCTAATTATATGTCATCAATCATAATTCCATATTGCGTCCCACGATCACGGCCACGACCCTATTACTAATGGAGAAGTTATGTACGGTTAATACCTACGTCATAAGTACCCTTATATACTTATAACTTACATCATTACCAAAATTTTCGTTAATATTTTTTTACATACCTATTTTAATTTGCTTTTAGAAAATTTATCTCGTTTTTTTCTTTCTGTTTATGCAAATAGCGTTAAAACAGGGTCTTAAAAAGCTAACGTTAACCTTCTGAATTATAAAAAGTTAACGAATACTTTAAACCTATTTTAGTTTAAATATATTTTGTCCTATTCAGTCTTTCCAATATTCGCGTCAATCTGGACGTAGCTGACCAAATTCATACCTATTTATATTTCGTAGAAGTAAGTGAAAATTGCTTTACTTACTCATGAGTCGGAAAACCCACAGGTTATTTCCTCAAGAATCCGTTTTCAGACATACCAACTGTTCATCCCCACGTTTTTTCATTTCGAGGCGTCATCCCTTGTCACGTTGTCACTCGAGTACGCCAGTGTGACTTTTTACGAATGAGTTTATATGTACGATATGTACCGACATGTCCGATATTTTATTCACTATTTTTAGTGTAGGGTTTAGAATGTTTATTAAGGGACCGGCCAAGGTATGAGAATTGGGAAAAATATGTTATTTTATGATAGAATACATATATATAATTAAACACATTTTGCGACTTTTCAGCACAAATTTATTCTCCTGAGCGGATTTATTAGAGTTCAAACTTTTAGGGAAAGTCCATTTTCTACGCGTGACGTCATATGAATGCACGATTAGTTAGGGGCGTTTTGGTATCGCCCAAAAAACGCTTAAAAATGTGAATTGTTTTTTGCTATATCTTGGGAAATACTTTGGTTATGGATGTGATTCTTTTGCTGATAATTCTATTAATGTGAGATATTTCAAAGAAGAGTCAAAAAAAATGTTGTCCGGTCCCCTATTGTAGACACAATCTTTAAAAACATTTTGTTGTGCAAGTGAGACAGTTGCCAAATACGAAACGGCTCCTAAGAAATAGTTTCCAATTTGTCTTAACTTATCTCAGCCATCTGGAAAAATGTTAATAACTTTTGTGTGTCCTGTTTTTCACAAATACAGATTAAAAAAGCTCTCAGAAACTAATAATAGGTTGTCGTTACCGGGAGCATTCAATTCACTCTCTTCAATATACTAGCACCGGCGTCAAATACTACTTATATAGGTATAAACTTTGCCAGCGTCCATGATGAACGTTAATGTCAGTGTGCCTATTGAAGAGAGAGATCATTGTCTAGAAAACTACTTGACACATACATTTTCACAGTTTTTAGTTGAAAATGCTGGCTTATTTTTTATAATTTCAGAAACATCTTTGCTCGTTCCCATAGTCGTTATTAATTAGCTCTGGGACCAACTCGCATAACAAGCATAAGTATAAAAATGCCAATTTTAATATAAACTAAAATAGCCTTAATTTTCAGAAATATCCTCGAACCATTTTCAGGTGTCAAAAAGTGGCAATGACAAAAAAATAACAAAGGGAATGAGAAGGGTTATTCGGAACCCAAAGGAAAAACATAGACCTATGATATCTAAAACAAGAAAAAGTAGGTACCTACCTACCATAGAAATATATATACCTACCAACCATATGTGTTACTATGTCAAATAAAAACAGAGCCAATATTTTCATAATTAAATACATATATGTTATTTCAAATGTATATGACGAATCAAATATACAACAATTCTATGAAACAAATTCTCCATTTTTGTCGACAATCTACAAAGATGCTTTTAAAGATTTTTATTTTACCTGCGAGTTATTTGTAGACCTATCAATCATTTTATGTCCATAAATTAAGATGTATCGAGTTTAAGAGTTGTTAGTATCTTGTTTTATAGAAAAACCTTTCCAATTCTTACATATTTTGAAATAAGTATACATATTTATAAAAAAAAGGCTATTAGGAAGATCTTTGCATTACAAATTACCGTTGAACTTAACTCGACTTAGGTGTTCGTTTTAAGAAAACGGTCGTTAAGTTCTCGCTTGAGTACCCTTTTATATTTTTTGTCTTGTAGAGTTAATTGTCCAGCTGATATTTTAAAACGGACTAAGAAAACGACGACCGAAATTACTTTTACATTAATATAATTATAAAAAGTAGGTTAATATACATAAAAGGAAATCCCTAAACTAGAAATTTTCCTTTTATACGTATATTATATGTCCTTTATTTTGCGAAATTCAATCTGCGTTCAATTATTTCACTGCCACGCTATATCCATTCACATCCTGTTACCAGGTATCTCCCTTTCGGTTTTTAAGACTGAATATTTATTCACGACACATGTACTTTGTATTGAATTTTTTTTTATTATGTACAAGATAATTCGAGTTTTTATTAAAATCATGACAAATAAAAAAAAATAAGAGAGTATTATAAAAAAAAAATAATTCGAATATCAAATGTTACTATTATTATGGCTGACACAGTCCAAAATCCTTAGGGTAGAAATTTATCAAAACATAAGAATGGCGGACATGTACCCAAGACGGCAGACAAAACCGACCCGCGCCCCAGGGCAAGTCAGTTGAAAATGATATATTGTGGACATTTTCTATTCATTATTTTTATTTACAGGGTCCTAAATGTACGTACAGTTAAAATATGGCGGCATCTTTACTCATAAATATTAATTGTTATTGTATTATTATTAAAACTCATGTACTATTTTTTTAAAGATCTTTTTTTCTGTCAATTTTATATTACCTACGTTCTGCTTTTTTATCGGAATCATACTAATTCTACTAATTCGGGACCAACGAGGCCGAAGGTTGGGGCTATGTATATAAAGCTACAATACCACTGACTCACTGACATAATTAGTTTGTTCTACGGAATTCGGAGCTAGAAAAGCCGAAGGCCGAGGCTCCCACGGCAAGCGAGGCCGAAGGCCGAGCTGCGTATATCAAGCCAAGAGGCTTGATATACGGCTCTCCTCCAGCCGGGGCCAGTGAGGACGTAGGCCGAGCTGCGTTTTAACAGCAAAGAGCAAAAGCCAGATCAGCCTTTCGGCTCTTCACCTAATCCCAACCGACCACTTTTTTATGTAGATGAATTTTTGATAATTTCCCTAAAATTTTTCGTGCAATCGGGACTGCAAAAGTAAAATTGCCCTGCACAAACTAGCCTTACTATAATACTGGTATTAAAAATGCGAAAGTTTAGATGTTATTTGATGAAAATTTCTACCTATGTATTCGATTTACCTATGATATCGATGACATTAGTACGCGGGCAGAAAAATACTGACAATAGCACATAGGGTACTCTTTATCCCTAAATTCTCACGGAAACGTTGCCCCGGAGCGCAACTAGTATTCTATGTTTTCCTTATCTAGAGGCAAAATTAATTTCCTGTGCTTATGAAGAGCGTTAATGATGATGCCATTAGTTTCGATTCATTTCTACTCCGAGACCTTTCTGTTGGTGCGTATGTATGTTTGTATTTGTAGACTCGTGAACCAGAATTAATATAGCAGCAAACGCCAGCGTGACTGCTGCCATATACCTGACATAAAAAGCTACTATCTACTATTTTGTCAAAAAATGGTATGCGACGTTTTTCATGACCAGTTCAAATCTAGATATTAAAGTAGCCTAGCAGATACTTGTTTAGTAAGTTTAACTTAGTTTTTCCTTATTTTTTCCCTTTCCGAAGAACTCTTTTCTAATGGTGTAATATAAATTAATGTATCGATCGACCAGTAGAACTTTATGGTTGGACCACGGGCAATAAACTAAAAAAATATGATACAAGTCCAAGAAGCACAATTTTTTTGAGCTTTCACTAATAATGTAGTAAGACCTCAAATCTCCATCTAGGTTTTAACTTAGGATCTTAGAACTCTAAATTCAAAATGCCCAGGAAAGCTACTGACATATTAAGTACTCCAATGACTATCCATCCTTTAATTTGATCTAGTCATCACGCCATTGCATGCTCGATTATATCGCTGTGTCTGAGATACTGCACGGAAACTCAAGACCACATAATGGTTTTACTCTGAACATACGCACACACAGATATACACACAGATATAGATGACCCAGAAATGGGAATATGGAATAAACCCACCCTGGAATAAACGGGCAGAAACCGTTTATTCTCGGCATAAACCCATCACTGAGATTACTTCTTTTATAGTGATCTGGTTGCCAAGTTCGACAGTAACGTTAAATAGAGCGAGATGAATTTCGAATATCCTACATACAGCATACCATTTCGACGACAGCAGTAGTGGCCCAATGGTCATCACTCCGGACTGTGATAACGAAGGTCCCGGATTCGATCCCTGGTCGGGTCTAGAGGGATAATGTATTTTTTTTTCAGATGGGCCTGGGTCTTGGATGTTAATTGAACTTACTTTGGGGCTAACTCAATCTGTGTGATTTGTCGGTATAAACAAAATCTGCTTATTACCAGTTCAATAAAAACTTGTAGCTTAAAAAAATCCGATGAATGTCCGTCTTCAAATCATAACTTACTGTGGTTTATTTCTTACGCTTGCACTGTTTTGACATCACTATAGATTAAATAAACTTGGAAAAAGCCTAACGAATGATATTTCCACCAATAAACGAAGCGTGACTCTCTCGTTAGTATGCGATACACGGACAAACTACTAATTTTAGAGACTAGACAAATTTTACTAGTTAGAAAAATTTACCTAGTACAATTTATAAATGAGAAAATTGTAGTTGAAGCAGTTAAAATTTTAATTTTTAGTACCAGTTAAATATTTCATTAATTAGTTCAGATGAACTCCTTTTCTATAGATTCGATATTTATGCCTATGTAGATGGTTGTGGCGTATACACAGACCTCTAATTGCCTCTTGATCGCAACGGGTGTTATGTTTTGTTATCAATGTAAGCAAATACTATTTAAACTCTATGGTAAAGTCATGGTAGAGTTTATATTATTTTAAGATGTGAGAGTACAAGACAATATGACCTCTATATGGCACAATTCTTGTGGAATTTTTACAATAATTAACTACTTTACAATTTGGCATTCTTAAATTTTTCCCTCATATATCGCGATCGCGATATTATTATATGTACCTATATGCAAAAAACGTTATAAAAAATAAACGCAGCAGGTGAGTGTTCACTACAACACAAAGAAAAATACACTACGCACGAAGCCCCGGACACCGGTACGCTCGATGGCACGGAATGCGGTATCTAGTCTGGCCTATATGTCTGTGATTGATTACTATACAAAGTAGCTTCGGGTTACTGTCAGTTTGCCATCAAAGTCAATTTCCCATCAAAAAAGTATAAGTAAATTCGTCATCAGACGCCATTGTTTAAATAAATTCGCTATTTTATATTTTGGTAACTGTAAACTTGCTATCACTACAGATAATGCCATCACAACGATTTTGGTACGGACTGCAGAAAAATAAAAATAAAAAATACTTATTTATTTGCTTTAAGTCACGGTTCTGATAACTAAATTAAATATACCGATATCTAGAAATAAGTTTAACAATGTGATGATTGACTTTTGTATTACTGGTTTGGGTAAAATCTTAAACTTTTAAAATTAAATTTTTGTCATCAGAGTGGCTGAACCAGATAAATGACAGTATTAAAACATATTGCGCAGCTCGTTCTTCAAATCCCTTTTTCACTCAATTCCTAAATTGCCTTGTTAGTACTTACTTATTTACGCTACCATTTCAGCGAAAAATACCAATCATTTAGCGACATATTTCGTACAAATATTTATATGGGCGAACTTGTTTGCTATCGGTACTTATTGCAAAATAAACATTGATGGCCATCGAGATATTATGTAATGTTGATGGCAAATCCTAATCCTAACTAATATTAGAAATGCGAAAGTGAGTTTGTTTGTTTATTTATTTGTTTGTTACCTCTTCACGCATTATCTACTGAACCAATCTTCCTGAAATTTTGCATACACTTAGTTAGGACATACCTACCTTTCATCTCGGGAAAAAACACTGTTCCCGTGGGAAATTCACGCAGGCGAAGCTGCGTGCGAAGGCTATGTAAATATTATCCTTATCTACCCTTGGCAAATGTATGGATAGTTTCTTAACGTGATGGCAAATTTATTCTCAGTGTATGGAGATTTCAAATTGTTGGAAAATCTTCGCGATGGCAAACTTACAGTAACCCGTAGCTTCTTGCTTGGTTTATTCCCAAAATCTAGATCTCAGCACTACTAGTGTAGTTCAATTAAAGAATGCAGATGATTCACTTCGAACAGGGCTTGTTACTGGTTGGTACCGGTACCGAATTATCATATAAAGTACTGATATTATTCGGGAATTTAAATGGAAATTTTGGTACCGCTAAAAAGCTCTGCTATAAATAATATCCATCCATACTAATATTATAAATGCGAAAGTTTGGATGTAAGTTTGTGAGGATGTTTGTTACTCAATCACGTAAAATCTACTGTACGGATTTCGATGAAATTTGGCACAGAGGTAGATAATGACCTGGAATAGCACATAGGCTACTTTTTATCCCGGAAAAAAAGGTTCCCGTGGGCATGGGATACCAATTATAGTAACGCCATCTATTATTTGACATAATAGACGTCATGTCAAAATGACGTTACGTCAAAGTGACGTTATATCAAAGTGACGTTACGACAGCCTCCCCACTACTTCCATATAGAATGGGCCGTCGCACCGGCCGGCAGTATGCCCGGATACGTCGAGGTGTGCGGATCGCTGCTGAGTGCACGGACTAATGGCACTCTGCTTAAACTTCTATATATTATGAGTGTGAAGGAACATCAGTGAGTTGGTTATGATGTACATTGCGTGCAGAGGCGGGGCGCGCAACATAGCCGTATGAGGTACACTACATTTTTTCCATTACATCTAATTTGGCATTAGATGGCGCTTTAATAAAATACTTGCCTTTAGTTCTCACGGCTTGCCACGAGATGGCACTTTACCGCGGACAAGTTCTTTCAATATTTTTTCCCGAAGAATGTTTTTTCAAGTAATATTTTTATAAATGTTTATGTATAAACTCCATTTATTCTTACCAGTCCTATCATGTAAACAATCTTCACAGTACTTTTTGTTGAATTTTGTTGAAAATTAATCAAATATTAGTTCAAACCTAAACATTCTAAAGTAAAACATTTATTACCCACGAAAGTAATTTCCTAAAAAGTCTATTTTAATTTATATTGTTGTAAAATAATAAAAAGACATGGTAA
Source organism: Ephestia elutella (assembly GCA_018467065.1). Lineage (NCBI taxonomy): Eukaryota > Metazoa > Arthropoda > Insecta > Lepidoptera > Pyralidae > Ephestia > Ephestia elutella. The sequence continues at coordinate 7,398,343 of CM031586.1, forward strand.
GGTTGTTAACATGATAGGACTGGTAAGAATAAATGGAGTTTACCTAGTGTAGCGAAAACAGTAGCGCCACAGAATACAAAGTAGTACTAACGTACATATCGGTCACTCACCACTCCGCACTCATTTCAAATACTGCACCCCACCCCGCCCAGCACTTCGCTGTAGACATCACTGACACGGTTTAGGCATGATTGGTCCAAAGTTCCAAAAAATGTCCAATTCGCGGTTGGTCGAATTCGCGGTTCTAAGAAATTGTAAATGTTTTAAGTGTTAAACTTTGTAAATTGAGAAGCCAAGATCATATAGTAGTAGTTAGGTTTAGGTTTTTTTTTTTAAGACCGCCCGGAAAGACTTGAAGGCAGAAAATAAGTTAGGTTCAGGTTACTTTTTATGACGACCACCCGGAAAGACTTTGAGGGCGGAAAAGAAGTTAGGATCAGGTTATTTTTTTTTATTACTGCCCGGAAAGACTTGAAGGCTGAAAATAAGTTCTTTGGGCGCGATTGGTCCAATTCATACTATTCGTATAACTACTCTGCGGCCGATTTGATCCGCCATTACAGGAGCCCTCTCTGTATTCCTTTCGATGGTACATCTATGAGATGTCAATGAGAGTTTATTGAAATAAATCCTTTATATTATGGTGTTCTTATAATCATCTGTATTGTAAAAACAGCGACATAATAATAAATTTAGTAATATTCTGTCCGCCATTACAAAATCCCTCGAGTGAAAATTGTCACGTTTTTTTTATTTTATATCTTAATCAATATATCTTTCTATGCGCGGTAACGATGAAATTTTCGCGCCATTTTGATTGAAAATCACGACACGCACTACGACGCTTACTAAATTTCATGCACACATATATATGGGAGTGTATATTGGAGTGTATAAACGGTATTTGCCTATGAATTTACCAGCTAGTACTATGATAAATGTGTCTGTTACGCTTTCATGTGTAGTCCTCTAAACCGATGTTGATGAAATTGAGCATGGAGATAGTTAAAGATCTGTGGTCAAATATAGGCTACCAAAAATTAACCCCAAAGAGGCTAAATATTACGAGTTGTTCTTCTGTTCCTAAAATATTTTAGTGCTCCTTACTGTAGATAAGCTGCTGGTAGTAAAAGTGGCTGGTAATGGTATTAGGGTTCAAAATGCACTGATCGGGAATATTAAGAGTCAAACAAGTGTGGTTATATGCAAGTTTGTAATGCGACTGAATTTTACAAGTAAGCATCGTAGTTTAAATAGGCGTATGAGTACATCTCTATAACTGTGTGCGTCTGTTAGACTATCGGAAGGTTTTAGTTACAACATACCGCCCACCAAAAGGACTACAAGTCGTTTTCAAAAAAACATATTCAAACATAAGTCAAGTATTCAAAGCTACTCTAACCTGCGACTTGCAATCTCAATTTGAAACAAATTTAACTTGATTTGAACTTAATAACTTTAATGTTACTACAACAAAACTAATAGGTGCTCAAATGTGACTACTACTAATATTTAGATACGAATTTAAAATTTAAGTTGAATCAAAATTAAGAAGAATCTATAGGCAAGGCACACAGTTTCGTTACAGTTCTTTTAGTTAGGGTACTACCACTTTTAACAGTGTATACTCTCGTGTGGCCATCATCTCCTGGATGTTTCTCAATGATTCTTCCCAATGACCATTTCCCAGGTGGCAAATTGTCAGTTTTAATGAGAACAATGTCTCCAATTTTAAATTCCTCTTGTCTTGTTTGCCATTTAGGACGTTGTTGTAGCCGATTCAAGTATTCGCCCTGCCAGCGTTGCCAAAAGTCGTTCATGAGTTTTTGTGTGTGCTGCCAGCGTGACAGGTAAGTTGATTTTACATGTTTCAGATCAGGGGATGGTACTACAATGGGTGATTCTCCAATTAAAAAATGTCCTGGAGTAAGTGTCTCTAAATTGTCTGTGTCAGCACTGTCTGTTGGGCATAACGGGCGTGAGTTCAGACAGGCTTCTATCTGACACAAAATTGTCGTCATTTCTTCGTAGGTAAGGTTGGTAGTCAGAATTCTCTGCAGGTGGTGTTTTATGGACTTTACTCCACTTTCCCACAGGCCTCCAAATGTCGGACTGTAGGCTGGTATAAAGTGCCACTGTGTCCTTTCTGTGACTAGAACTCTTGCGATTTCTCGAGTGGACTGTATAATTGTTTCATTCCAAGCATCTTTAAGGTCCTTACTTGCACCAACAAAATTGCGGCCCTGGTCGCTCCATATGTGACTACATTTGCCTCTTCGTGCAACAAAACGTCGAAAAGCCCCCAGGAATGCCTCTGAAGTAAGGTCGCTAACGAGTTCTATGTGAATCGCCTTAGTCGACATGCAGACGAATATTGCAATATAAGCTTTCATCGTTCTGTTTCCTCTGCCTTTCGTCATCAAAATCGAAAAAGGTCCTGCAAAGTCTACACCGCTGTGTAGAAACGGTCTCGATGGTGTGACTCTTTGTACAGGTAAGTCTCCCATAATCTGAGTTTTCGTCTTTGCTCTTAATTTCATACACAGCAGACATCGGTGGATGTGTTTTCTGACTATCGATTTTACTCTTATGATCCAGTATTTAGCTCGTATGTATCCCAGCATTAATTCTATTCCACCGTGCAGCGTCTTCTGATGTGCATCAGCAACAATCAGGCGTGTTAATGGATTTTTGTTTCCTAGAATAACCGGGTGTTTTCTGTCATTCGGTAAGTTGGTGTGTCTAAGACGACCGCCCACCCTGAGGATTTTCTCATCGTCTAAATACGGATTAAGAGCTTGTATTGAACTTTTTTTCTTAACTTGTTTGTTTGTCTTCAATCTGTCTATTTCTTCCTTGTACTCTTCTTCTTGTATTATTTTTATGCAAATATTTAAAGATTGTTCTAGCTCTTGTGTTGTTATATCCTCTTGTATATCTTTCAAATTTTTCTTATAGCTCAAGAACCTTCTACAGTAAGTTATACATCTTATCAGTTCGCTTAAATTGTCAAATATTTCAAATTGTGTACTAATTCTGTTTTTATTTTCTTCCAGCTCTTCGGTGTTGAGGTAAGTTTTAACTTTTACTGGTTTCATATCAATTTCTGTTGTAATTATATCTTGTTCTTTAATCTTTATTTTTGTTTCAGATAACCATCTGGGTCCTGACCACCACAATTCACAATCCTTCAGTTCCGAGAGCAAAACTCCTCTAGATGCTAAGTCGGCGGGATTTTCATGTGATTGCACGTGATGCCAGTGTTTATTGTTTAGGTTTTCAATGATCTCGACGACGCGGTTGGCGACGAAGGATTTCCATCGATTGGGTTCACCACTCAACCAGGCAATAACAATGGATGAGTCGGTCCACGCGTACATACTTGAGGTAGGTATGTTCATTGCTTCTCCAACTTGTTTCATCAATCTCGACAAAAGCAATGCGCCACACAGTTCCAGCCGAGGCAGTGAAATTGTCTTTAATGGCGCTACCCTCGTTCTAGCTGCGATGATATGTGTTTTAATATTCTCATCTGGCGTTTCTATTCTGATGTAGACCACAGCTGCATATGCACACATCGAAGCGTCACTGAAGCCATGTAGTTGTATACTGTTACTGTTTGTCTTCGTTGTACCTATCCATCTATCTATGTGTATGTCCTTGACATTGGCGAAATCTGACCTTATTTGTTTCCATTCTCGCTGCAAAGTTTCATTTATTTCATCATCCCAATTTACTTTTTCGAGCCACAGTTTTTGAACCAATATCTTGGCGTTAACCATACAGGGTGCTACCCAACCAAGGAGATCAAATAGCTTTTGTAAATCAGATAGTATCCCACGTTTTGTAATAGTCTTCAAAAGTTCTGGAAGAATCAGCTTATATTCGAAAGCATCAGTGTTTAGATTCCAGGTGATGCCCAATGCTTTTATTGTTCCATTTAGATCGAGATCTACGTGTGCGCTCGCTGATCTTTTGCTTTCTTCAATAGATTTCATAAATTGAACATCATTGGAGGACCATTTGGCTAATTGAAATCCACCTTTGTGTAATATATCCGTGACATCTCTTGCCAATGATATTGCTTCTTCAACTGTGTCTGCGCCAGAAAGCATGTCATCCATATAGTAATCTTCATGAATTGTTTTTACAGCACGTGTTCTACCGTTGCCTTCATCGATTGCGACTCTCTGTAGTGTTTTTACAGCCAGGTATGGTGCTAAAGCTGTACCAAAACTGACTCTGAGCATCCGATATTCTTCAAATTCTTCAGTTTCACTTGATCTTCAGAGGACCCTTTGGAAATCAGAGTCATCCTTGGTGACGAAAACTTGGAAATACATTTTTTGTATATCTGCGACAAAGCAAATAGGTTTCATGCGCCACCTCATTACGGTATTTCTTAAGTCTTCTTGCAGTTGCGGTCCAACATGGAGTTCATCGTTTAAGGAAATGTTGTTAACCCCTTTACACGATGCATCAAACACAATGCGAGTTCTGAAGGATTCTTTATCCTGGCGGACAACGGCGTGGTGAGGTAAGTAGACACACTTTTTTGTTTCTTTTTCTCTTTCAGGTATTTTTTCCATGTATCCTTTTTCTATGTATTCATTAAAAACTTTTGCATATTCTTCTTTCAGATTTGGAGTTTTCTTAAATTTTCTTTCTAGATGCATAAATCTCTGTACGGCAATGTCTCTTGTTCTTCCTTCTGGTGATTTTGGATCTTCAGTTTTGAATGGTAATTTGACAATATATCTACCTTCTTCATTTCTTGTTGTTGTTTTTTCATAAATCTCTTCGCATAGTTGTTCATCTTTTGTTAAGTGTCTTTTTGTTTCTGTGTCTATTTCCCATAATGTTTTTAACATGTCTTCGACATCAACCTGTTGGTGTGTTACGATGAATGTGTTTCTTTCAGAGTTCGTATTATTGTCTCCAAGCAAATCCACCCTAGACTGGTGTTTTGTGCGATCGGTGTGCCAATTGGACCTTTGACAAGACCTTCTTGAATAATACGAACATATTCCTTGACCCCGAGTAGCAGATCTATGGAACCAGGAGTGTGATAGTCGGGATCAGCCAGGTTGAGTCCTTGAATATGAGGCCTTGTTTTTGGATTGATTGTTTCGGTGGGTAGTCTTGTGGTCAGTTGTTTGGACATCACGTAAGGTTGAATTGGCATGCTAAAGTTTGTGTCCCACAGTGATCTTATATGGAGCTGAACCACATGTTTGAAAGTCGTTTTTGTTCCTCCTACCCCCGTTGCACTTCCCTGAACAGGATGTCTTTCGAGCTTCAGTAATTGAGCCGCCTTTTCACTTATAAATGCTGCTTCGGAACCTGGGTCTATTAGCGCGCGCAGAGGTACAGTGTATCCTTGCTCGCTCGTTGCTTGTACAACTGCCGTCGCTAGTAGCGCTATATTATGCTTAGCACTGAGATGTGACGCTATCATTGTGTTGACTTTCACGTGTTTCTCTTCTGCCACATGTGTTGAACCCGACGGTTGTGAGGTGCTCGATGATGCCGTAGGGTCTGCAACGATGTTGGCATGCAGCAGAGAATGATCACGTCTTCGACAAACTCTACAGGACACAGGTAACTTACAGTGTGATGCTGAATGCCCTGGTACTAAGCAGTTGAAACATAGATTATTTGTTTTCACATAATCGCTTCGTTCCGTTGGTGTCATATTGGTGAATTCCTTGCAATGACATAAGGTGTGGCTGTCCTTGCACATAACACAGATCTTTGTTTTGGCTGGCGTGGAAGTGGCAGTATGAAATGATCGTTCCTTGACTGATTTAATTTCTCGTGTACTATTACTTGTAACAAGCTCCAAAGTGCGGAAAGTCGACTCCAAAAATTTCTTAAATTCCAACCAGGTAGGTAATTTTTCAGATTCTTCCTTGTATGCGTGTTCTTCCCAGGCTTTGTGTATCTCTGGGTCCAACTTCTGCACCAGTAGGTAAATAATTATAGGGTCCCATGAGCTAATGTTCACTTTCAGATTTTCTAGGTTATTCAAACACTCAGATGTTGTATCGACCAATAATTTCAGTTGAACAGCTGATGGGGCACTATAATCGGGCCGAAACCTAAACTCCCGTATGACAGGTGTCATCAGGGTCTAGCCCATGAAGTTCCGATTTTTTTAAATTTTCAATCTATGCGCGGAAATGTAGTACTTGAACTTCCGGCTTGCCCATTTAGGGAGTTCCATTGCATCCGTCTACAATAAATCGATAGTAATCGATATAAAAAATCACGATACATCATTTAATTTATCGATTTACTTAACAAGGTTTGTAAATGCTGGATATAAAAATTATTGCGTTTTAAGATTAAAAATATTTAACCTTAAAGTAATACAAAAAATAAAGAAAAAGGGACAAGAATTCACGCAATCATATCGAATCGTGACATCAAGTAGATAATATTATTCACAATGAATTTATTTATCCATGTTATTGACGATGACAACGACTCAGACTCAGGTTCAGACTTCTGATTAATAAAAATAATTATTTTATTTCGATTTGTTTTTTTAAGTAACATCAAATAATCGCAGCGATTCGTGTTTAGGTACATCACTATTATTGTCAAAGTGACATACGTCATACGGGAGTTTAGGTTTCGGCCCGATTATAATCCTCTTAAGATTGAATAACCTCTTCATAGTACAATTCAAAATCAATCGTTTGTTGCCGTATCTTGTTTTCAAAATATTCCACGCGTGTAAATAGTTGCTGGATGTGACTTGTACATGTTTCAAAAGTGACTCGGCTTCTCCCTTGATACTAGACTTCAAATAATGCATTTTTTGTACATCACTTAACGACGTGTTGTTGGTAACTAATGACAGAAATAAATCCTGGAATGCTGGCCAATCTTCGTAATTACCACTAAAATTAGGCAGTTGAATTTTAGGTAAATGAACCACACTTTGCTGCGTGGTATTCTGGTTTGCATTCGCAGAAGTAGCTTGCGGCTGCGTCTGAGACGAAGATGGCGGCTCGAGCATGTCCTTGAGGTCACCTTGCAACTCATTGTATAAATCTTCATAAATAAAGTAATCTTCTTTTTGAAAATATGGCATGGTTTCCTTTTGTTCCTTTGACGTAATTTTAACTAATGCTTGATGAGCGTCTTTAAAAGATTTCCAGTAGTCTTCTACTATTGAAAGTCGTGCTTCTATATAACCTTTAGTTAAACGCGCCTTCGGACATTTCTTCAAATTTATTTGTGTTTTATTCAATGAATTTGCCGTGTCTTCTAATACCGAGAGAAGTTGTGTTTGTTCCTTAGTAGCAGACATTGTTTATGTTCACTATTAATCACCAGTCTATAATGTATATATGTAGTCTATTTTTCACAATTTAGTTCGCAGATATATTCACTAATTTACGTAGTTTACGTTCACTATAAAGTTCACTGTGTCCGTATAATATATCCACTTGTTACGTAGTCCAAAATAACACTTAATTGTCTTCAAATCACTTTCAAAACACCAGCGAAAATAACTTCTTAATATCGTGTTATAACTTAATATTCTAATCCGTGCTAAATACGTGAAGATTCATTTTGTTTCCAAACGGCTTATCCGGCTCGAAGGACCAAATGGTAATTGTTGAGGCCTTCAGCCTCCAATTTTTATAATTTCCTTTTTTTCTCTCCAATTCGGTGACAAGGCAGCTTGATATCGCTGTCCCTTTTAGCGGGCAAATGAGGGAGCGAGATGGTGTCTACTTGCCCTTCCCGGAAGCATCGCCTGTGATCACAATCAGTCTCGTATCATCTGTCATTGAGATAGTGCGTGTCTCCGCGTCCCAGTGCCGTGCGCGCGCCGATAAGAGATTCCCCAGATCGTTCTATAACATTCCGAAGAAACTGCTTGTGTTCAGAAGAAATCTGGTGATCACCAAAGAGAAGCCTTCAACACGCGAGCAAGGTAAGCGATTATCGAGCCCCTGTCGAGTTGCCGAATTGTTGAAATTTTCTCTTCATATATACACATATAGGCCATTTAACCGAAGGCCCATCCGAGCCTTAGGTATATCTATAGGTCCTACATACCGCACAAAAGGAGTTAACATATTTACACGGTTGCCACTCCATAATTTGGTCCTTTACGAGCGGATTTGTCCAGCTTTTAATATTATGTACTTTCGCTTCGGCGCTAGTGCTACGAACCGCCATCTTGTTAATTGCATTTTTTGCTAATTCACCTTCCATATACTTTCTTTATAGTAATTTCCAATAATGGCTACTAACAAACTCGAAGCCAAATTAAAACAACTCATTGCCAAAAAAGAAGCTATTTATGAACGAATTAATCGTTTATACGATATAAGCAAAGGCATTTCCAATTACGATTATCGTTCAAATGAGCCATTTCTAGCCCAATCTGAGACTATCAGCGAACTTTATGACAAATTTGAAGTAATCATAGAACATATTAATGAGTTGAACTTTGAACTGAAAGAAACCCCACCTGATTACGCGGCTTTAAACTCGTTCGAAGAATTATATTCAGCGATTAAATACAAACGTAATCTAATTTTAGCCAGAGATAAGACTAACGTTGGCGTGTCACTTAAAAAAGGCCCTATAAAATTACCACCTATCCAGATACCTTCCTTTGATGGCAAAATCGAAAATTGGCCGATATTTTACGAAATATTTCGTAGTAATATTCACGAAAACGCTGATCTGACTGACTCGCAGCGTGTCCAATATCTCATGGGCAAACTTACCCACAGTGCTTTAAAATTAACTGCAGGTATTGTTCCCACGGGAGAAACTTATAATACAATTTGGGATTCTCTCGTTAAGAAGTACCAAGATAATCGCACTTTAGGTATTCATTATTTAAACAACATTTTGGACATTAAAAATTGTGTCAATAATACCGCTAGCTTAAACACTTTTATTGAAAAATATTCGGCGTCTATTGCAGCGCTCAAGCAGCTAAAGATACCTAAATTATTGGATTTGATTTTATTACATTGTGGTTTACGAAAGGTTGACTCTCAAACAGCCCAGCTATTCGAAACGCATATTAGTGGAAAGGAATTGCCATCTTATACAGAATTTATATCTTTTATACAAGATCATATAAAGGCACGCGAAAGATCACATACTAATAATTGTTCGCGGTTTGAAACGCGAGTGACAAATTCCACTAATACTTCAAAAACTTTCATATCAAATAGCGCGCCACGGTGTGAAATAGAAACGCCCTGCCCAATATGCACAGGCGAAAAACATCCATTGTTTAGGTGTGAGCAATTTAAAAATATGAGTACACCGCAAATTCGTTTCGATTTTATTAAGTCAAAGCGTGCCTGTATTAACTGCTTAAGCCTAACCCACACATTGAATAAATGTAAGTCGCGTTCGACATGCAAGTTTTGTAAAAAACAGCACCATTCATTGTTGCATTTCTCTGAGAATAATAAGCCGGACTCAGCTCCAGGCGACAGCAAACCGGTTTGTTATCTCGCAGACGCCACGCAGTCTGCGCGCACCCAGCCCTCGCCGCCAGTAGAAAATACAACTTCTGTGACATTAAACACAGGAATGCGAAATTCTAATTATGTTTATTATCTACGGCTCAAGTGTATGCGACTCACAACAATGGTCATGATAAAATTGTGGTCAGGTGTTTGATAGATAGTGCGTCTCAGAATAATTTAATAACTTTGAATTGTTGTAAGCGTTTGAACTTACCTATAGTTAAGCTACATAACTCCTCGTTACAGGGTGTTGGAATGTCCACGCAGTCAGTGCATGGCTATATACATATAAAAATAGAATCGCGCGTTAATCCCGAAGATAAATATTATATTCATGCGTTAGTGGTAGATTGCATTACAGGTAAGCTACCCGCGAATTATATTGAATTAAATGACGACATGTCGTATATAAATAAATTACCACTAGCCGATTTAACTTGGAATGTGCCGGGAAATATTGACATTATTCTCGGCGCGCAACTTTTTCCATATATTTATTTAGGTAATGTGATTGAGTCGGGCGGTCGCGCGCCTCCTGCTGTCTTGACTAGCTTCGGGTATGTACTGATGGGTGGTGCGGCAGGTCATTGTGACTCGTTTTCTCAATCTTCCTCGTTTACCGCGCTGACTAATACTGACATTGAGTCGGGTTTACAGAAGTTCTTTGAATTGGAGGAAGTACCATTTTCACGGCTTATTAGTCCATCCGAAAAAGAGTGCGAAGACATTTTTTGTTCTTCCGTCACGTTTAAGGACAGTAGGTATTTTGTTGACCTACCTTTTTCGCGGAACCCCTCTGAGTTGGGCAATTCTCGCGCAGTCGCCCACCGCCGCCTGTTGGCCCTCGAGCGTAAATTTGCGCACGTGCCAACCCTACGCGAAAATTATAATAAAACCATCACCGACTATATATCTCAGGGTTATTTATTTATCGGAAGTACCTGATTCTGAATTGACAGAACAGGGCTATTACATACCGCACCACGCGGTCATTAGGCCAGACAAAGATAGTATTCGTGTGGTTTTGGACGCCAGCGCTAAGACGCACTCAGGGTTGTCATTCAATGACATTTTACATGTCGGACCGAATTTACAGGCCGACTTATTTTTGTTATTACTTGATTTTCGTACGTTTCCCATAGCTATGACCGCAGATATTAAACAGATGTTTTTAAGAATCGGTGTTAATCCGCATCACCGCGAATACTTGCGAATTTTATTCCGCTTCAATAAGAATGAGCCTATTCGTACCTTTAATTTCAACCGCGTGCCTTTTGGGTTGGCGTCTAGCCCTTACTTAGCCATGCGCACACTACGCCATCTGGCGTGTGAGCATAGCGACCGCTTTCCGGACGCATCCAAATTGGTAAAAACCCAGTTTTATATGGATGATTATGTTTATTCTGTTCCTGATGAACAAACCGCTATAAAGTTGTCACACAACTTAATTGATTTATTTAAATTAGGTTCCTTCGACCTTGTCAAATGGGCCAGCAATTCACCCGCTTTGTTAGAGACCCTCCCTGCGTCTCACCGCTTATCAGTTAATTTTTCTAGTATGGATAACAATATTAACAATTTTAAAATCCTTGGTTTAACCTGGGAGCCCGCTGAAGATACTTTTTCTTTGACAACCAGCCCAGTGGACAGTAAATGTACAAAACGCACCATTTTATCATTAATTGCTCGCTTATTCGACGTACTTGGCCTTGTAGCGCCAGTCGTTTTGTACGCTAAAATACTTATTAAAGAACTTTGGTTAGCCAAGATAGATTGGGATGATGTACCTCCGCAGCCAATCATAGACCGCTTCACTGCTTTAGCACGGGATTTTCCCGCACTATCTGCTCTTAAAATTCCACGTCATGTTGGAGTTTTTGCAGAATCTGTCGTAAACATTGTGGCCTTTTGTGATGCTAGCTTTAGTGGTTATGGTTGCTGTGTATATTTACACATTTCTGATACTACAAGGTAATATAACGGTCCGCCTTCTTTGTGCGAAATCCAAGGTTTCCCCGCTAAAGTAACAACACTAGCTCGATTAGAACTCGTTGCTGCTTTGTTGCTGTCTAAGCTTGTTAAGGTTGTCAGAGAGAAGCTTTCTGCCCGCATTCCGATTGCCGGTACTTATGCGTTTTCGGATTCCACTATTGCGCTCTCGTGGATCCATTCCGCCCCTCATAGGTGGTCTATATTTGTTAGCAACCGTATTGCAAAAATTCAGGAAAAATTTACCTGCCGCTTGTTTTAATCACGTATCAGGGAAAGAGAATCCTAGCGATTGTCTTTCACGTGGCATGCTGCCTTCAGAGTTAATTGTACATTCCTTGTATTATAACGGCCTGTCCTGGCTTCGTCAGCCTATAAATGAATGGCCATTGAAATTTGTTCCGACGGAATGTGAGACATTACCGGAACTGAAATCTAAAACCTTTGTTGTTGAGGCTTCCCGTGCGGAACCACATATTATGGACACCTTAGTCAGCCGCGTGTGTTCATGGAACAAATTATTACACGTATTTCTATATATTCTCAAATTCACAAAAAGATTGAGTGGTCGTAACGCTGTTGAAAATATTCAAACCGCTGAAAATTTCATTATCAGAATCGTTCAAAACATTCATTTTTCTACGGAATTAGATTTAATTAAAGCTGGCAAACTTCCATCTAAAAGGTTGCGCAGTTTGTCCATATTTGTTGACTATCACGGAATCTTGCGCATCGGAGGCCGACTTTCCAAATCGGACCTACCCTATGAAGCGAAGCATCCTGCTTTGTTACCTAAACGCGCCCGCGTAGTTGATTTAATTATCGATCATTACCATAACACTTATTGCCATACAGGTCCTGGGCTATTAATGTCCATCATAAGGCAGCGATTTTGGATATTGGATGGTAGGACAGTCATTCGCTCGCGTTGTCGCAAATGTAATACTTGCTTTCGTATTAAGCCTACTCACCCGACACCCAGAATGGCTGATCTGCCTGAGTATCGCGTGCGTGACGCTAAAGCCTTTGTACACACTGGGGTTGATTTAGCGGGTCCTATTGCATACATACCTATGCGTCGCCGAGGCCAACGCTCGCTGAAGGTCTACATTTGCTTGTTCATATGTCTAGTCACTAAGGCTATTCATATAGAATTAGTTTCGGATCTCACATCCGAAGCTTTTCTTGCAGCTTTAAAGAGATTTATGTCCCGCCGTGGTCCAGTGTCTGTCATGTACTCGGACAACGGGACCAATTTCGTTGGTGCTAAGGCCCGGCTGAACGAAATCTACTCTTTTTTATTAAACTCGCGCATTCAGACCGACATTAAAGAAGAACTTCTGAAATGTCTAATTGAGTGGAAGACGTTACCGCCCCGAGCTCCGCACTTCGGAGGAATTTGGGAGTCCAACATCAAAAGTATCAAAGCGCACTTGTACCGAGTGATAGGAAAGCAGCTTCTCACTTATGAGGAGCTCTTAACTGTCCTCGTACAGATAGAATGTCTTTTGAACTCACGGCCTCTTAGTGTTTTATCATCTGATCCGCATCCTGACGTTCTCACGCCGGCTCATTTTTTAATGTCCAGTCCCATTACTTATTTACCTTCTTCTGAATTGACAGAGGAAAGTATGAATTTGACAAAGCGTAAAAAACTTTTGGATCAACTCGTGTTATCATATTGGAAAAAATGGCGTATTGAATACCTGCATACGCTGCAAGTCCGTCAGAAATGGTGCACTCACGATCGTCCCATAGAGATAGGCACTGTCGTTCTCTTGGGTCAAGATAACGTACCGCCCTTGACTTGGCCATTAGGTGTCATAAAGGAGGTGTTTCCTGGATCGGATGGTACAATTCGCGTGGCCTTAGTCAAGACTGTGTCAGGCACATATAAGCGTCCTGTCACAAAGCTGTATCCTTTGCCTACCCAATAATCAAACCGCAATTTAATCAAACCGCAATTTAATTAAACCGCTTATTTAATCATAATTTCTGCCGTAGATATCGATTCGCTGATATTCTCAGACCGCTATTACCTCCAATCTATCCTCCTAGCTTAATCTATCTTATCTTATCTAATCTATCCACCTAGCTTCTTGTCTATATTTTAATTTGAAAGCTCTGGACCTTTCAAGGCGGGGAGCTATGTTGAGGCCTTCAGCCTCCAATTTTTATAATTTCCTTTTTTTTTTTCTCTCCAATTCGGTGACAAGGCAGCTTGATATCGCTGTCCCTTTTAGCGGGCAAATGAGGGAGCGAGATGGTGTCTACTTGCCCTTCCCGGAAGCATCGCCTGTGATCACAATCAGTCTCGTATCATCTGTCATTGAGATAGTGCGTGTCTCCGCGTCCCAGTGCCGTGCGCGCGCCGATAAGAGATTCCCCAGATCGTTCTATAACATTCCGAAGAAACTGCTTGTGTTCAGAAGAAATCTGGTGATCACCAAAGAGAAGCCTTCAACACGCGAGCAAGGTAAGCGATTATCGAGCCCCCTGTCGAGTTGCCGAATTGTTGAAATTTTCTCTTCATATATACACATATAGGCCGTTTAACCGAAGGCCCATCCGAGCCTTAGGTATATCTATAGGTCCTACATACCGCACAAAAGGAGTCAACCTATTTTTACACGGTTGCCACTCCAGTAATGGTATTAGGGTTCAAAATGCACTGATCGGGAATATTAAGAGTCAAACAAGTGTGGTTATATGCAAGTTTGTAATGCGACTGAATTTTACAAGTAAGCATCGTAGTTTAGTTTTAGTTACAACAGTGGCTATTGGAGGATAAAATTTACGGTTTTGCAGCGAATCTGTACAGTTATAAGGTGTGGACTGTGACTTGTTATAACTTTGCCTATCTGGCTGAGTAGGCGCTGGTGGAATTGAAAGAAAATACTGGTTGAGCTTCAAAGACTAGCATCTGGCTGCGTGCTGGACCATAGTAGAGACTTCTGGGTTTAACTTGGAGGAGAGAACTGATGGGAACGCTAAACTTCCCGTTTTATATAATTTAATTGTATGTCTCACTCACCACGTATAGCTATGGTCGAGCAGACGAGAAATGTAGTCATATAATTGGTTAATAATTTTCACATAACATTATAATTTTACATATGTGCGATATTAAGCTTTTACATAACATATTTTGTCTCATTCGACATTTAACGGTTATTACCGTGTGGCGCTATTGTGCGCTTACATGTATTGAACATAAGTGTTTGTAATATAATGGGTGAAACTAAACGCAGGCGTTTCCTATTGTCGCCGCCGTTCGGGGTTCTCACACTGCTCGCGCGAATGGGTCGTGGACGGTCGCCATTGTCCTATGCGATATCGGTTTGATTTTTAATACGCGAGAGGTCCCGCGTTCTTTGATTGTTAATTAGTTTGAGTTGTATTTGTGAATTTCCTGTTTGTTAAATAACTATTGAACTTTTGTGTTTGTGAAACCTTTTACTTTGACTGTTTCTTGTGAGATGCGAAACGTGGCTGCCTGGAGACGCCGAAACCTGTTGCCGAGTGAACCCTCGTGAGGAAAGCAAGGTATTTTCTGGGGATTGAGATCTCATGGGGTAGGTTGGGTGACTTAGGGAACACCACCTCCTCCGAAGACACCCCAACTTGGATTAAGAAGTCAACTTGGTGAGTTTCACAATAAATTTAGTTTAGTTAATTTATAGGTTAGGTTATTATATAGGGCCCTGTAGCTCCCTTTATAAGCTACGGTGGTAGCAGTCTGCGTATAGCTTAAGTTAGGTTTTAGTCGGGCAAACGTGGTGCCGCGTGGAGATTTTTTCCCGGTACTTATTTTTACCGGTGGTTTTTTCCCGGTGAAGTTCCGGTACAGAATTCTTCCCGCCGCTTCGTTTGTCCGGATTCTCTGCGCACATTTTCTGGTAGCAGAGCGTAGTTTATCTACCCTCTATTTGTTCGTTTGTAAAAAATAATTAATTGTTTGTAAAAATTATTAGATTTTTCTTAGTTTGTTTGTATAAGAATATTTGTAACCTTTTTTGTATTTGTTTGCGGCTTGTACCGTGCGTTCCGGGTTTGTGCCATTCTCATACCTACCGCGGTTCTTCGTGTAGTTGTTTGATTTTGTTGTTTTTTATTTACCTTTTGTTATTTTTTTTTGTTTGTGACTTGACGCGATGGCGAAGGTCTCCAATGCTAGGGCGACACTCGCCAACGAATTGAGATGGTTTGTGACGGCCGGAGGACTCCTGTCCCGGAAGGACAGGGAGGGCGCCACACTGCTAAGAGCGGATCACCTCCACTCACGATTGAGTAGCGCGGAAGCGGCCATGGTGGTGCTTACCGAAGCCGAACTTGCCCCGGAGGTCTACGCAGGTCACATGGCGGACATGGACCAGATCCTGAGTCTGCACGATGATATCGCGGAGGCGGCGACCGCAATAAGGGCGAGACAGGCTGGCGGACCAGCCCCTCGCACCCCTGTTAGACAGGAAGGACCAGCGGTTACTGGTCGGCTCCCCACCCTTCAGCTGTCCCACTTTGGGGGTAGGATGGAGGAGTGGGTGGCATATAAAAATATGTTTGAGTCCCTGGTCGTAGCACGACAGGATTTGTCGAAGGCCCAGAAGATGGCCTACCTCCTCTCCACTCTTGAGGGTGAAGCGCGGTCGCTCATCCAGCACCTCCGGGTGGAGGACGACCAGTACGATACGGCTTGGGAGTTATTGAACTCCCGCTACCAAAACTTACGTTTGTTAGCGGATGCGCATGCCGCACAGTTGATGGCCCTGCCCAAGGTGGCCAACAGGGCACAGTTGCGCCTGCAGTTGCTCACGCCCGTTACAGTGGCCTGTAACGCGCTCCGCACACTGGGGCTGCCGGTGGACCAATGGTCTTTTTTGTTGGTGCACATTGTATTGGGCAAATTGCCCAATGACATCCGCTCGCGGTTTGAGCGCGAGAATGCGGAGCGGGACAGCACCACCCTACCAACCTTCACTGACTTGGTGAAGTTTTTGGAGTTTGAGGCACGGGCTGCTGAGAATACCATGACGGACTCAGCCCCATCCAGAGCGCCTGAACGCAGGCCCTTGGAACCCTCATGGAGAGGGAAGCCCCAACAGGGACGACAACCGCCACCGCGTGGAGCTGGTGTGCGGGTTGCACACACGGCAGCAGTCGCGAGGGACGCGGACTGCCTGCAATGTGGCCGGATGGGCCACAGCCTGCTGCAATGCAGGGACTGGCAGAGACTGCCAGTACAAGATAGGCGCCGTATGGCAAAGCGGCATGAACTTTGCTTTTATTGTTTGGGCAGTCACTATGCACGTGACTGTCCCAATGCCATACCATGCAGTGCATGCCGTGGGCTGCACCACGTGATGCTCTGCATGAACCGAAACGGGGATGGCCCCCGGTTGTTGAGGCAGGGGTCCCCTATGGGCGGGGGCGCTCCTGCGCGAAGCCCTCCACCATCGGACGGAGGACGCGGCTTCGCTCGTCGCACCCCCTCGGGAGGGGGTCGCGTACCTGCGCGGGTCTTGGCGGACCGGGACCACGCGCCCCAAGGTCATGGCCAGTATGTAGCTGGCCAGGCCCCGGATAGGGCCCCCATGGGCGGGGGCCCTAGACCGGACGTGAGAGTGGGGACACCCCCCTCCACGCGGGTTACCAATACCCAACACATGCAGCCGCAGCGGTTTTCTCCGCCGCTGCACGAGTACCCACGGCTGGAGTACCACCCGCCATACTATAGGTATGGCAGGGCCGCGGGCTATGCCCCCCCTCAGATGGGGATGTGCACTCGCCCGCCATATTATCCGGGTCAGTGGCTCGCCCCTGGTTTGGAGAGAGTGGGGAGCCCGTAACTAGCTTGCTCCCTTGCTGGGACAGAGCCGCGGACGGTTCTGCTCCCTACCGCGGTGGTCCGCGTATGGGGTCGTGGGGGGGAAGCCATGAATTTGAGAGCTCTGTTGGACTCAGGGGCTCAAAGCAGTTTGGTTACCACTCGAGTGGCACACCAGTTAGGTTTAGTCGTGGAAGACTCGCCTGTGCCACTTCTTGGAGTTGGTGGCATACAAGTGAAGTGTCTGACGGGCCAGACACTTGTCACCTTTTCTTCGCTGAAGTCCTCCACAATGAGGATCACGACTTCGGCTATGGTAATGGATACCATTGCGGGTTGGCACCCCTCGACAGACATACCGCCGGGTGTGTTGTCTTTGGTTTCGGGTCTGGATTTGGCCGACCCCTTTGTCTTTCATCCCGGCCCAGTGGACTTGCTCCTGGGCTCGGACGTATTGGGTTGGATTTTGTTGGGTACCCAGAAAGCTCTGGGTTCGTCTTCACTGATGGCAGTGTCTACTATCTTTGGTTTCGCCCTGATGGGCCCTGTGTTTGATAATAGCACCGTGGAGGAGCCACCGGTCGTCGCATCTGCGTCCTTGGCCAAGACCATGCAAAGGTTTTGGGAGGTGGAGGAGCCACCTATGAGTTCCAGGATGGATCCGGAACACGCTGAGTGCGAAGCCCTTTTTCGATCGACCACGGAGAGGTTGCCCTCCGGTCGGTTTGTAACTAGGTTACCTTTTGTTGCCTCTCGTCCTAGCCTAGGGCAAAGTAGGGCGCTTGCGGAGAAACGACTGCTGTCCATGGAGCGACGCATGCAGCGTGACCACGTACTTCGCGATAAATATATTGAATTTATGCGCGAGTACGAGGATTTGGGTCACATGTCTCCGGCTCGAGTTGATTGGAGCTCAACTGAGCATTATTTTTTGCCCCACCACGCGGTGGTGAAGGCCTCAACGGGCAAGTTGCGGACTGTCTTTGATGGGTCCGCACCCACTTCGAACGGAGTTTCGTTGAATCTATGTTTGCATTCAGGTCCCAAATTGCATAGGGACATAATTGACATCATCTTGAACTTTAGAAGACATCAAGTGGTTTTTGGCGCGGACATCCGGATGATGTTCCGCCAGACAGTCATACATCCTGAGGACAGGCGATTCCAGTTGATACTCTGGCGTGAGCGCCCTGAGGATCCTGTGACGGTGTATGAACTCAACACAAACACGTATGGTTTGAAATCTAGTCCCTATATCGCCATCAGATCATTGCTTGAATTGGCAGAGCGGGAACGGATCCGCTTTCCCCGTGGGGCTTCCGTGCTGTCACGTGACTTGTATGTCGATGACGTGTGCACCGGAGCCCAAAGTATTGAGGAGGCCCTCCTACTGCGGGATGAATTGATCGAAATATTGAAGACAGGTGGCTACGAGCTACGTAAGTGGTTGTCCAATGAGCCTAGAGTTCTAGAAGGGATCCCGGAGGATCACCAACAGAACCCTCACCTGTTTGAGGATGTAGATGATCCCAACAGGATAGCGGTGCTGGGCATGCAGTACCAGCCGCTAACCGATATTTTCACATTCCAAGTGGACTTGGAAATACCAAAAGTCTGGACTAAGAGAACGGTGTTGTCCGTAATAGCTCGTATGTTTGATCCAAGCGGTTGGATCAGTCCAGTGATATTCTCTGCGAAGTGTCTTCTTCAGAGACTTTGGACTTTGGGCGTCTCGTGGGACGAGCCGCTGTTTGGCTCTCCATTGGATGATTGGCTCGAGTTGTTTTCATCGATTAAGGAAGTCAATCGGATTGCCTTGCCTCGTCGAATATTGCCACCCGGGAAATATCGAGCCAGCCTGCATGGCTTTTGTGACGCGTCGGAGCGAGGCTACGCCGCGTCAGTCTATATGCGGACAGTTGACGCCGATGGCCGGGTCAATGTCTCGCTTTTGTTAGGGAAGAGCAAGGTCGCCCCCATCAGGACTAGGCTGACTATTCCCAAGCTTGAGTTGAGTGGAGCTCACCTTCTCTCTAAATTGTTGCATCACGTTGCATGTGAGCTGGCGGCCACGGTCGAGATACGGGACATCTTCGCCTGGTCGGATAGCCAGGTCGCGCTTGGATGGTTGCGCGCGGCCCCACATACCTTGGAGGTTTTTGTGGGAAATCGGGTTTCCCAAATCCAGAATATCGGAATTGATATAACATGGAGACATGTGCCGGGAGAGCTTAACCCAGCGGATTGTGCTTCCCGAGGTTGTACGGCACCAGAATTGGTGTCACACCCGCTCTGGTGGGGTCCAGAGTGGCTGATGGGATCAGAAACTTCTTGGCCTGTCTGTCAGACAGATGTTACTTCTTTGAGTTTGACTGGGCTTCGTGTACAGACATCTCCAGAAGTGGAGTCAGAATTTCTCATACTAATTGATTATAGAAGTGTTTGCACTTAAGACCTTATGATTGTGTGTTATTTGAAAAACGCCTATGTGTCTGTGCAATGTCAACCGACCGAATACGATGTTTCCATAGAAGTAGGTAGGCTGGCGCGGCGAGTCGGCGAGCGCTTCATACTTTTATGGATTTCATAGACATACTATGAATGATACGGAACGTTCATAGTATGTCTATAAAATCCTTGCTCTAACTTTATGGTATCGTTACTTCGTATGGGTGGTCAGTATGGACCAGCTATGAAAATGAATATTTGACGGTGAATGAAAAAAAAGACAGACGCAAATTTATCACTTCAACCGAGTTCTCGTTTTAGTTGAACGCATTTGTTAGTGATAGTTATCTAAGTATTTGTGGAATATTACTTCACCAACACTTGCCAATATAGGCCATTATAAGTAGGTATTATGAAGACTATTCGGATTTACTTTGCATGATAGTGGTTGCAAAATAGTCTCAATTTCTAATGAAAGGAACTGGATTAAGTGTGAGTATTTTTAAACAAATAAATAGTTGTGATTTGAAATATGTGTGTGTAAATGTGTAATATTTTGTGATTAATTCAAACATAAAATGATAACATAATATTAATGTATTGTATTGATATATTTTTGTTCGTGATTTTGCTTTGCATAAGTGATAGTTTTGAAATTAAATATAAACTAAATACCTAATTATATATTATTATATTTTTTTAGTGGACAACACGTTGGGTGTAGCGACTTGCTGCAGGGTAGCCTTGCCGCAAAGTAGAAGACCGGCTATTATCTCT
The DNA here is from genome assembly GCA_018467065.1 of Ephestia elutella. NCBI lineage: Eukaryota > Metazoa > Arthropoda > Insecta > Lepidoptera > Pyralidae > Ephestia > Ephestia elutella. The sequence goes on from CM031586.1 coordinate 7,418,902, forward strand.
GAGCAGCAGCAACAATAATGTTGGAAGAATATGAAGGCGATGATTTTACCTACCAGGCGTTATGCTGATTTATTTGATGTTTCGATGCCTATCTACTGTTCGTCGTGCATATCAAGCTGGTGGCGTGCATAAAAAAACTGGATAATTTATTTCGCTTCCAGAAATAAATGTCATCCTTGGCCAGCGCGGTCTTCTAACCTCAACTCCATAGAAAATCTATGGGGCCTGATGGTGCATAGAAGATGAGCAAGGAAGAATTAGTTTCTCATTGTATGGATGTTTAGGACAGTTTTTTTGTGATTGAAATATGTGTAGAAAAGACAACAACGGCAACTTTACAAAATAGTGAGTTAATTATTTGTGTTTAAATTTAATCAGTGAGTTCATTCATTAAGTAGGTATATTCCAACTGTCCTCTTTCTATTGTATCAAATCTGGTTTTATAAAAGTATAAACATTATTTAAATTATTTTTATACTTATTACTTGTTTTTGTATTTTGCATTACAAATACAAGGTTATGTTTCGTAATAGGAGATAAATTGTTAAATTGTTAGATGTTGAGGTTTAGTTTCAATCTTCTTTTCATGATGAAAACGAATACTTAAGCTATAACCTCAATATTTACTAAAAAAAGCGAAAGTATACCTAATTTAGTAATAATATATAAAATTTAGTAATCCTAACTAATATTATAAATGCGAAAGTGAGTTTGTTTGTTTGTTTGTTTGTTTGTTTGTTGGTTTGTTTATTTGTTTGTTTGTTTGTTACCTCTTCACGCTTCATCTACTGAACCAATCTTCCTGAAATTTCGTATACACATAGTTAGAAGTACGGAGATGGACATAGGGTACCTTTCATCCCGGGAAAGGCACGGTTCCCGTGGGAAATTCACGTGGGCGAAGCCGCGGGCGAAAGCTAGTAATATATAAAATAAATGAACAGATTCTTATAAGTAACTTACTACAGAATGCTTATTTTTAAGTTCTTATTTATTCTGTAATTAGATAGGAAGTGATTAAACATAAATTTTGAATTTGTTAGTGTAGTTTATAATAATAAATTTTACATAAGTATACTATACCTATTTACATGAATAAATAGTTGTCATGATTTTTGAGAATTTTTATTTCATAACAAATATATAAAAGCATATCAATTACATTATATAAAAATACTCTTGGCTTATGAATTGAGTTTAATATGAAAAATAAAATATCTGGATGTGACTCGAACTTTGACCTGTATCAACTGCAGTCCATCCGACTACCGATTAGACCAGCAGATGCATTAACTTGTGACGAAATTATCAATTGGTTGCGTGTCACCGTACTCACCACTATTGGTTTGCTTTATAATAAACTATAGGTAGTGTATTAGTGTATTATTATTTCTGAGTCAGAATTCACTACTGAGTACCCCGTAAATTTGATAGATGGCAGCACGTAGGCAGTATGAGCACGAAGCACTAGCATGCAGCAGAGTTGTGTCTTGGTGTGGGTGGGTAATATGATAATTAGCTTAGTGTGAGTAGTGTTCTTATTGTAATTATACGTCCGTAATATGGACGTAACGCACACAATTAAGGACTGCGCGCCTGCAAGGCAATATGATATTTAAGGTATGACTCCACTTTTGACTCTTGACTGTACATGCTGTAGTCGCTGAGACGACGTCGGAGCCGGATTGGCTACTTGCTCGGTATAGCAGTTTGGATAAGCTTCTGGGTGTTACCAGTTGGATTAAGCGTTTCATACATAATTGTAGAAACCCACAGGCAAAGCGGTTGGAGCCGATTGCAGGTGCAGAAGAGCGCCGGAGCGCATTGTTGCATTGGGTCCGTGTCGTGCAGACCGGACGGTTTGAGTCAGAGCTTCATATTTTGCGCGATGGACGCGCTAAGTTGAAGGGCGCGGTCGCTCGTTTGAACCCGTACATCGACTCGGATGGGCTTCTTCGGGTTGGAGGCAGGCTCCGGAAGGCGGATCTTCCATATGAGACTCGCCATCCTCTGTTGTTGCCCAAGGGCGGACCCTTGGTGCAGCTTTTGGTGTCTGATCGACACATTCGTAACGCCCATGCTGGGTGCAATGCTTTGTTGGCTATTTTGCAACGAGAATTTTGGATTTTGTCTGCCCGAAGAGCAATCCGTAGCGTTCTGTTTCGATGTATTGCATGTTATAGGTTGAAGGCATCCACGATGCAACCACAGATGGGTGATTTGCCCGCTGATCGAATCCGACCGTCGAGGCCGTTTGACGGCGTTGGAACCGATTTTGCCGGCCCCTTTTCGATCAAGGCTTCTCCCTTTCGTAATGCCCGTATTGTGAAGGGCTATTTGTGTGTATTTGTTTGTTTGGCCACCAAGGCTGTCCACTTGGAGGTGGTATCAGCTCTGACTACGGAGGCCTTCGTCGCCGCGTTGGATCGCTTTGTTTCGCGTCGAGGTCTACCTTCCCTTATTAGGTCTGATAATGGCACAAACTATAAGGGAACTGTAAATTATCTTAAGGATGTTTCTGTGTTTATTGATAAAAATTGTACTAGTTTAAGTCAAATTGCTGCCCAAAGGGGAATAACCTGGAAGTTTAGTCCCCAAGTTGCCCCCATTGGGGAGGGATTTTTGAAGCGGCTGTGAAATCCGCAAAGACCCACCTCCGCCGCATTATCGGAGAAACGGCTCTAACTTTTGAAGAGCTGGCCACAGTGTTTTGTAAAGTTGAGGCGGTCCTCAACTCTCGTCCTCTCTGTCCGCTATCTCCAGATCCAAATGACTTGGAAGCTCTCACCCCTGGTCATTTTTTGGTGGGAGGGCCGTTGAATGCCCTGCCCGAATACCCGTGGAAGGATGAACGCGTATATCGGTTGTCGCGTTTTCAAATGTTGCAGCAAATGAGCCAGGACTTTTGGCGTCGCTGGTCGCTTGAATATTTGCATTTGCTGCAGCAAAGAGTGAAGTGGACAGACAGGACTGAGCCTCCCAGGGAGGGTGATTTAGTATTGTTAAAAGAGGCAAATTTGCCCTCATTGCTTTGGCGACGAGCTCGCATATTACGTTTGATTCTTGGCGGAGATGGCACTCCGCGTGTGGCTGAGGTGTTGGTCGACGGTTCGATTTTAAGGAGAGGTGTGACCTCTCTCGCCCGCCTTCCCGTAGAGTAAGCTAGCGGTCTGCTTCTCAGACCGGGACGGGGGGATGTTTGTAATATAATGGGTGAAACTAAACGCAGGCGTTTCCTATTGTCGCCGCCGTTCGGGGTTCTCACACTGCTCGCGCGAATGGGTCGTGGACGGTCGCCATTGTCCTATGCGATATCGGTTTGATTTTTAATACGCGAGAGGTCCCGCGTTCTTTGATTGTTAATTAGTTTGAGTTGTATTTGTGAATTTCCTGTTTGTTAAATAACTATTGAACTTTTGTGTTTGTGAAACCTTTTACTTTGACTGTTTCTTGTGAGATGCGAAACGTGGCTGCCTGGAGACGCCGAAACCTGTTGCCGAGTGAACCCTCGTGAGGAAAGCAAGGTATTTTCTGGGGATTGAGATCTCATGGGGTAGGTTGGGTGACTTAGGGAACACCACCTCCTCCGAAGACACCCCAACTTGGATTAAGAAGTCAACTTGGTGAGTTTCACAATAAATTTAGTTTAGTTAATTTATAGGTTAGGTTATTATATAGGGCCCTGTAGCTCCCTTTATAAGCTACGGTGGTAGCAGTCTGCGTATAGCTTAAGTTAGGTTTTAGTCGGGCAAACGTGGTGCCGCGTGGAGATTTTTTCCCGGTACTTATTTTTACCGGTGGTTTTTTCCCGGTGAAGTTCCGGTACAGAATTCTTCCCGCCGCTTCGTTTGTCCGGATTCTCTGCGCACAATAAGGTTTATATTTTATTTACAATAAGATTATTTCGTATACATAACAAATGTACTCGTAGGATATGATTATACAATATTAACTATGGATACATGATAGTGATACACGCGATAGTATGTGTACATAACTAATGTAGGATGTTATAACTTTACATGTGACAAACAAAATGACTATACAAACTGATTAACTAGCTTAAGTACATTATTAAAATAATCCTACATGCGACAACAGTTATGCAACTTTTTGCTCACAATTTCTGTCTCGTAAATTGATTTGGATCAAAATAAATGAAGAGTTACAAAATTAAGCTTGTATCATTTTTAAGAAAAATAGTTTATTTATGTTATAGAATAAATTAGGTAACGGTTAGTGACGGTATTTGATCGAATCCTAACTAATCCTAACTTCCTTACTAATATTATAAATGCGAAAGTGAATTTGTTTGTTTGTTTATTTATTTGTTACCTCTTCACGCTCTAACTTTCTAGAATATAATAGAATAGAATATAGAATAGAATAATTTTATTTTCCTTAATATGGTGTATAACAGTTGGTCTTATAATCTAAGTTCCACATATTAGCTATAAACTAGCATGCAAATTAATATAATTTAAAAACTAAATTATTAAATTTGAATAAGTTAGTAATAATAATATAAAATTAATTGTCATTAAGAAATTCCGATACATTATAATAACATTTGTCCATAAGCCATTTTCGAAGTCTAATTAGGAATAATTTATTACATAATTTTCTTATATCTAAGGGTATTTTATTGTATATGTCAACCATAATTGAAGCACAATTTTTCCTAAATAAAGCACTATTTGATATGGGCTTCACTAACTTACATGGATCCCTTGGCCTCAGTCTTGCATCTGCCGGTTTATTGTAAGGGAAGAGGTGAGGCTGGTTCCTAATAAAAGTGCCTATTTCTAAAATATATAGACAGGTAAGAGTCAAAAGTTTCAGCTTTTTAAACAATGGCACACATGAATCTGTAGGACTTACCCCACAGATAGCTCTTATGCATTTTTTTTTGTAAAATAAAAGCTTTTTCAACATCAGGAGAATTACCCCATAGTATAAGGCCATATCTCAATAGGGAACAAACATATCCATGATAGGCAGTTTTGGCTGTTGATACCCCTACCGTACATCTTAAGCGCTTGAAAGCAAAAACGAATCGACCAAGTCTTTCACATATGCTCTGTACATGGGACTTCCAATTACAATGCTGATCCAGACTTATCCATAATATATATATAAAAATTTTGTTTTATTAACTTCTTGTATGGCTTTACCTTGACAAGTTACAGTAAGATTTAGTTCGCATAGACATAGTTAGAAGTACAGAGAAGGACATAGGGTACCTCTTCTCCTGGAAAAAAGCACTGTTCCTGTGGGAAATTCACGTGGGCGAAGCCGCGGGCAAAAGCTAGTAAGTAATATAATCACATAAGTAACTAACTACTTCTCTTCATAGTAAAAACAAAGTAATTTCACGCGTTTTGTTATTTTTAAACCATGCAGAGGACCCTTCGGCCGCTTTCGAAACCAAAATGTCGAAGCTGCGTTGCTATTATTATATGGATTAACACTAGGTAGTTACTTGTGTAATTCAATAACAAACTAATACTGGTTTATGTAACAATGTATAATGCATTGTAGTCAATCGAGGGAAAGGGCTTTAAACTAGGGAATTCCTCCACTCATAGGCGATGGGCTAGCAACCTGTCATTATACTACGACGTTGCTTCCTCGATATTTATTCAAATTCACTATGCAGCTCGCTCTGCTATGTACTAGGCATGACACAATTTTAAGAGATCTGAGAATAAAATAAAATAAAAGAAAATTAGTCCAGACATCCTATTTTCGCCCCACCGTTAGTTACGTCATTGGCCGCCGCGCGGCACCTCTTCATTCGCTTTTTGTGTGCGGGCATGGCAACACACACACTACAACAATATTTTTATTTTCTTTTTATTCCAAGTATCTGGAATATCTTAAAATTAATTTATAACTTCAGTGTCAGTGGAAAATAACGTACTTTAAGTTCATTACACTCGTAAACAACGAAAAATGTAAGTATTTTTTCATTACCTGAATATCTGGTTTGAATATTAACTATACTTTAAAAAGTTATAATGCCTAACAAAATGTTAGTTAACTACATAATTATGTTGCATTGGCTACTATTACTCGTACGTAACCGTGATTTTACATCACACCTGTGTAAACCTGCGGGTACTTTGATAAAATTTAATCATAAACTCAACAAACAACGGTCGTTAGACCAATTGATTTTTCCGCTGACCCAACTATGCACCTACCTTCCTTTTATCTTGGAATTGTCTGTGCATGATATTACCATAATACAATATCGCGAATAGTATCTCGCGTTCCGAGTTGCGATTTTACATGAATCGTAACCTAAATATGCGTCGCATGTTTATGTTTTACATTTGTAAAAACATTTTTTCGTGGCAAAATCACGAATCTACATATATATGGATAATTTTCTTCTTATTTCTTGATTGTTCTTACTGTCGTTAAAAGTTAAACGCAAGGCCCAATTGGGTTATTTGTTGATGAAGGATTAATCATATTAAACTACGATATTACAAGTATGTTCAGAATTTAGATTCGCAATAAGTCTGGGTCCAATTCTATAATGAAAACCCTGGAATAATTGTGTAAACAAGATTTTAGCAAAGCATAAGCTGTCATCATTGCATCATTTAAAAGTAAACTTTTATTCGTTACGTCAATTGCTTAATTGTTTATTGTGATAAAAAACGTACGTAACTATTTTGTACGCTTTCGACTTTTTTCGATTTTAACGTTACTTCGTTAGTCACTGGATGGGTCGATCTCAACTGTATTCACAGTCTTAAAACCAATCAAACCCCATTGGGCCCACTTGATGGCCTAATCCTCCTTACCCACCCATGGGGAAGGACAGTGCCCCAATATTGGGGACATTAAAATAGCTATGATGATGGCGGTTGGTCTACGGGTAGTCAACGAGGGGTCTACAGGCGATCTACGGGTACTCTACGGGTGGACTACGGGTGATCTACGGGTGGACTACGGGTGATCTACGGGTGGACTACGAGTGATCTACGTGTGGACTGTGCTATGCACATATAGAACTACAATGCGATTGTAGTCGCGTGTGCACTTCCCAATAGATCTACAATGCGATTGTAGACAGGGATATATATTTACCCTTAGAATTACAATGCGATTGTAATCAGGGTTTTACACTATAGTCAAGCACATACAGAATTACAATGCGATTGTAGTCACGTGTGCTCCGACCCAATAGATCTACAATGCGATTGTAGACGGGGTTAGAATTACAATGCGATTGTAATCAGAGCGACTATAGTCAAGCACATATAGTCCGATAGAAGAACAACAACAACGCAGAAGATATGCAGCCGCCCAGTTTCCTTATGCAAAATGGGCCCAATCAAGAGGCTTAACTACAAAATCTTCGCGCTAAGTAAAGTATTACCTAATATAACTACGATATAATCGTAGTCTAGTTTATATATTACACCTATATAACAGCACATATAGAACTACAATGCGATTGTAGTCGCGTGTGCACATTATTCTATTTTTTTTTTTTTTGCCATTTCGACTCGAGATGATGATGATGATTATTACCTTATTAAACTACAACGCGATTGTAGTCAGGTATACACATTATTACCCATTAGAACTACGACGCGATCGTAGCCTGGTTTATAAAGTATCTTTACTTACTTACTAATTTTATACACACTTATATTAGCACATACAGAACTACAATGCGATTGTAGCCAAATCTACACATTATCAGCCAGATATACGTAATAGAACTCCGTGGACAAGCTACTATCCAAAGTATAACTATGCAAATAGTATTATTATCAGATGATAACCATGTAACGAAAGTGTGTATCTTACTATACATTTCGAACACCCTTTAAGTATCTCTTACTTATCAAAACATTACTAGACTGATACAGTTAAGTATTATTTTTTCTGGCTGCGTAAGTTCTTCGAACTATAATGATGTTATAACCATGCACTGTCAGTATTAACTCAGCTCTGTTCATTTCAGTTAAACGCGAACTTCGAGTCTCACAACTATTGGCAGTGACAGATTATCTGTATGTATCTGTTGTTATAAATGTTTGTACAGCAGGACTGATGAAAATCGCCGACCATTGCTGGTCATCATAACAGGTATGTACTCATACCAAATATCTAAACATTGGGGTATCACACATATAGTCCAAGAGGAAGTTGGGAAACGGAGGTCGGTAAACTGAGGAAAGGAAATCCACTCATCAATCGAGATGATTATTCGCCAAATGTACATAATTTAGATAATTTACAATATACACGTCTGGTACATTTATTCAATACTTTTAATAAATCGACTGATCACTCGATCAATCAGTTATTTCCTTTATATTTCATATTATAAAACAGGTACTTCCATGTCACTTTTGGAGTGTGGCGTCAAATTTGACAGTATTTTAAATAAACTGTCCAGGCGATCAATTTTCTCCTAAAAGTAGGTATGTATAATGAAATATTTTCACTGTCAGTCCGGATGACTCCGGAATCACCCAATATCGGGTCAATACCCGATACCTGTCTTTTTATCTCTTCATAATTAGCAACTAACTTCACTGAAAGTTGCCCATGTATCTTTATACATAAAGAACACATACATAAAGATTATAATACATAAAGATTCTGCTTCTTGATTGATTTTTGCAGATTGCATCCAAATTCAATAAGTAATAATACCTAATACAAACTGAGATTATATACTTACTTATTATTACATACTATATTTCAATACTTATACATGATCAAGCTTTTCAATCTAACAGGCTTTTACGGTTATTGTAGTTCTACAACAGCAACTCTCTAAAGCACCTTATAAATGGAATAAAAGTGCCTTAAGCCAGGTAAGAGTAGTGCTTTCTACTTTGGACAAATTAAAGGCAGATAACAAAGCACTTGTTTCTTAAGAATTAGACATTAGCTCTAGCTTAAGCAAGCATAGTACTGAACAATATTGGATACTCAGTACGTTGATTTTATTTTTAGTTTCTGTTTATGGAGATTTATTCAAATTGTCAATATGGTCTCATCTTTTTAGCTCTGATCGTAGATGTGTTGAATATTCTACGTTAACTCGAGTAAATTAAATTTCAACAACTGGATGCATAATTATAGGATATCTATCTTTGTGATTAGGATGCGATTTTTCGATCAAAATAAAAAAAAAAAAAAAAAAGATATAAAGTAGTATAAAAATTGACCTTTATTTTTTCTACAGCTACTGTATTTATTCCAAATTTACAACAAAAAATTACTCCTAGCAAAGGTCATCTGCAATGACTTGAGTGAGTAATTTACTATTTGGAACAAGAAAGATCTATTATCGAGAATCTAATCACAATTAAAGACCCTCTTGATAGATTCTTGTTTCGGAAACCTAAGTATCATAACTTTTTTCTTTTAATAGGTATGTACCTACTTGTTACTGAAAACATAATAAGCTTGTACAGTAAGTACACTTGAGTTTCGTCTGTAGAATTCAGTCTTTCGTTAATAGTTTTAACTAAAGGCACATACATACGAGTATGTACTCATAACAAAAGTTATAGTGAAGTCATCGTACTGTGGTACCTAATACTATCTATAGTTTATACTACATGGTTGTGGCCGATTCACCTATATACCTATTCAACTAAGTACAGTCTATAAAAATAGTGTAGTTTTACGAGTATATTTCAGCTGAAATGTACCGAACTCAAAATTTGCATATTCATTTTTTTCCCCTTGCTAATTAATATATATTTGTCAGGTAAAGATATTTCTCGAGTACTTAGTACTTAGAGTAAAAAATCTTAAATTAGTATCGTGTCCTTTTATCTTGACACATTAACCACCCAGAAGTATATGTTTATAATCAATACAATAAAGCTTCCTGACAATAGGTAGTTAAAATTCTAGTCGATATTTGAAAAATTAACTCTGGGCAAACATCTCTGCCTGTGTTGAGTTCGCTATTGCAGACTAAAAAATGTTCATCACATTTCTCTTAGTAAATATTTACATTTTTTGAGTTAACATATCCTATTTTGGGAAAAGCCTTTTAAATATCCTGTCTCACATGAAATAACTATAGTGTTAATTTTTATTTGTTAATTATTGTCCCATGGTATACATATAGGACTTTTAATCTGTTTCTTGTTAACTACTTGACATTTTTTCTCCCAAAATATCAAGGTTAGCAACCAAAGTCTGTACTCTACAGAACTTAAACAATGTTTTTGATAAGCTGAAATAATTTAAACCATTATGCTTTACAAAATGAAAAAACTGTATTGGCATTGCATTACATAGCCAATTCGAAGAATTTTTTTTTTTCCCAGTTTCGTAAAATTTTCCTTTATATCTGATATCCTTGTGGAAGACACTGTTGTAGATACAACTACATTTGAATTTATACATGTTATTAACCATCCTATATCAAAGTATCTAAGGAACCACTTTTAATATATCACATTAAAAATAATTATTATTTTTATAATGATATGAAAATAAAAATCTTGCAAATTTCGCAATGGCTCTAAACATCTGCTTAGTGAATTTGATTAAATATCGAGGAAGCAACGTCGTAGTATAATTGATGGTTAAACAAACTTACCTTAATGAAGTTTGACCATAATTATACAAGACGTTGCTTCCGAAGATATTTATAACCCGCCCGTCCCAATCAATAAGTATAATACGTTTTACCATATCCCTAGCGCCACATTCCGAAATTTGGTTCTAAAGGAATGAAGAGGTGCCGCGCGGCGGCCAGTAACGTAACTAACGGTGGGGCGAAAATAGGATGTCTGGACTAATTTTCTTTTATTTTATTTTATTCTCAGATCTCTTAAAATTGTGTCATGCCTAGTACATAGCAGAGCGAGCTGCTTAGTGAATTTGATTAAATATCTTCGGAAGCAACGTCTTGTATAATTATGGTCAAACTTCATTAAGGTAAGTTTGTTTAACCATCAACTATACCCGAATCTCCATTCCATCAGAGAGCTCACTATTCAGCTAAGCGTGGCCTTTGAGTCTCACGACTCTTGGCTCTGTCTACCCCGTAAGGGATAAAGACGTGATTCTATGTATGGATGTATAAATCAATGAATAAATTAAATTAAATGAACAAAGTAAATGTAAAATGTTTTATCTCTATACCTGTTACTTTGTAGTCGGGTGTTGGGAGGGAATACCTACTAGAGTATTTCCTAAAGCACCTGAGCTCACGTACGTACACCCATTTTTAGCGTCGGTAATCGATTCCGAAGCTGATATCGTTCTATTTACTCGGAACTTCTTGAGATTTAAAAAATAAATCTGTATTACGTCAAAGTCTTTTTACGCATAATTATGTAACTCAATCTGTATATTATTCATTTGATCAAAAGGTAACGAGTATTTTGTAAATTACATCTCTCTCAGCCGAAATTAAATTACATAACCAACTAAATTAAATTACAACTAAAAATATGTAGCTAAGAGATGAACCGTGTTTCAAATATTTCTCTTATTTCTGACTAACTTGAAAGCAAATGTATCCTCGTGTAGTAAATAGATATCCAAGTTGGTGCCACTTGACAAGTTTTCATTACTTACCAGAGTAGTGTTTGGAGTTGTCTGCAATTTACAAGCGTGCACCAAAAGTCGCAATTGTCTCGAGATAAATCATATGCAACTTGGCAGAATTGCGGGTTAGTACTACTTTATATGTATATTCAACTGTAACAAAAATAACAAGTACGTTGAGTCAAGCGTATACTTTATTGAATATTTTAATTTTTCCTTACTTACTTCGATGGCTCGACGACCCAAAGAGGATCTTGGCCTCCGATACTAGAAGCTTCCACTCCTTCCTGTTCTGCGCTACTTCTTGCCAATTATTTCATTAATTAATTTAAACTTCATTATTTTTATTGACTGTCAAAACAAATAGTTTAGTAATGAATCAAGAATTAAGTAAATCAAAAATATAACAAAGCTCCAGAAAAAGCTTATGCGAAATAAGGGCCAGTCCTTAGAATTTCGTTAACAAAAATCCGATTTTATTCGAAATTGATTAACCCCTTAAAGCTTTAAGGTTTTAAGGGGTTAATCAATTACAAACGCTTTTAAGTTATTTTTATTTGTTTTACACGTTTTTTTCTGTACTCACTGTACCTACACTACACAAATATTTGATGCGGAAACTATCAAATCCTGTAGAAAATATATTTAATCTTCTTCTAAGTCATAGACTCTTGTCAAGGTGGTCGTGGTTGTGCAGATGGTGCTGGCCTGGGATCTTCTGTACTGCCCGTCTGTATATATTTAATATTTACATTCAAAAAGAACTTCTATTCTCTTTTGACGTTTTCTACGTCAATATAAATCTGAATAATAAATTCCTTAGTTCTATTTATGCAAATAAATATTAAATTTCCATAGTGTAAAGAGTTATTGTTATGTATAACATTAACTCATTCAATCATAAGAATACATACACATTAGGGTGTCCCGAAAAACTGTTTTTTTAGATTTGCTTAACTCAAGACATCTCAAAAAGTTGCAAAATCGATCGTAGATTACGATAAAAATATTAATAAAAATATATAAATAAATCCTGTGGGCTTTACTAGATCGTCAAAGTTTTGAAAATTGCCCTTTTAAGAGTGATATTTCGCTTTTTTAAATTTCAGTTTCTGAACTAAAAAAAAAGAATAATTATTGTTTTTTTATACATATTTAGGTTCAATACACTACATTTTAATTTTCGTATAAGAACACGTTGCCATCGTTTTCCAATTTGTTAGATAACATCCTATAAGTTTCGTCGAGTTTCAACTGAATTTCATACAACATGACATGAGCTTTCTTCGTTGCTTAAATAACTTTCTATGCCATAATAGTCAGTTCGGCTATAAGCTCAGTGTTAACACGAGTTTTGTAGTTTTTAAATAACTAATCTTAGGCGTAGGGAGACTAATTGTGCTTTCTTGGGTCCATACAAAGAACCTGACGATCGGCAACTCCCTACTATGAAGGACGTCATAAAAATAATTTTATTTGTGAAGAACAACCTTAAGCTCAAGTATAGAGGAGTCAATCCATCTAATTCAGATGTATTTATACTTGAATCTTAAGATTATTAACAATATTTGGACCAAAGATTCTATTCCAATCGTAACGAATGTTCAAAACTCTTAACTGAAACTTCAAGATTCAAATGAAATACATTTGCAAGCTGCTAGGTACAAAAGCTATTCAAATGATTATTAAAATACATCAATTTGTTTAAAAAAAAATCATAACGTTTGTTTTTGCGATATCTTTTCAAATAGAGGTACTTTTCAAAGTAGGATTTTAGCAATTGAATAACTCGAACGTTCGTTACGATTGGCATAGAAACTTTAGTCCGAATATTGTTAATGTCTTGAGATACAATTATAAATACATCTGAATTAGATGGATCGACTCTTCTATACTTGAGCTTAACGTCGCGTCGTTCTACACAAATAAAATTAATTTTATGACTTCCCTCATAGTAGAGAGTTGGCGATCGTCAAGTTCTTTGTATGGACCTAAGAAAGCACAAATAGTCTATCAACGCCTAAGACTCATTATTTACAATCCACTAAATTCATGTCAACACTGAAACTACAGTCGCAACTGACTATTATGGCATAGAAAGTTATTTAGGCAACAAGAAAACTCATGTCTGGTTGTATGAAATTAAGTTGAAACTCGACTGAAACTTGAAGGATGTTATCTAACAAATTGGAAGTCGATGGCACCGTGTTTTTACACGAAAATTAAAATGTAGTATATTGATTATACCTAAATATAAAAAATAATAAGTATTCTTTTTTATTTAGTTCAGAAACTGAAATTAAAAAAGCGAAAATCACCCTTAAACTGGCAATTTTCAAAACTTTGACGATCTGGTAGAGCCCACAGGATTTATTTATATATTTTTATTAATATTTTTTTCGTGATCTACGATCGATTTCGCAACTTTTGAGACGTCTTGAAGTTAAGCAAACCCAAAAAAACATTTTTTCAAGGACCCTAATACACTACATAGCAATATATTAGGTTATACATGATCATAAAATATAGGTACCTACTTTAATTCATAAATTAGTAGAGTTACTTTTCGTAATATCTAATTTAGTGGAAAGGAAAAAAATATGAGGAGGTCTGAAAATCTAATAGTGAAAGTTCAACAAAGGTCAACCATGGCATACGTGATCGGATGACCCAACAATGTTGAAACAAATAGTTTGATGCCTTCGGTTCACGGATCAAATATGAATTATTCATAACGGCAGTAAATCAAAATTTGTTGGTTCTAGTATTTATTTATAGGTTCCATCAAACTACAGATTTTACTCTAAGAATAAAGATTTTTTTAGGTTGTAAATAAATGCAAGAACCGTAAAATCTTCGTCAAACGACAGATCTTTTCGCGCACGCGACCTCGTCACGGCCGGATCACGACTTTGCGCGTCACGCGGCAGCGAGCGGTGAGCGATTTCCTCTCACCATTGCGCGATCGACACGTTCACTGCATAGCGGTCAGTTAGTAGCGCACGCAATGATGAGTAGTACGGGAAGATTAGACATCAACCTCAAAATATATAACATAGTTTTGATTTTTGGTACAAGTGTTCATCAGAGTCCTAGAATCAATTCCTCAAAAAGTCCCCCGGCCCTAGGGTACCGGTTGACCCCCTCCCCCCTCAAATGTGTGTCCCTGACCGTCGTTTTTCTTTATTTTCTAAAAAACTATTAGAGATAGGAAAAAACTGTCAATGAAAAGAATGAACATCATCAAATTATCTATAAAATGGTTTTTAGTTCATTCCGATAGGACTGATAGTTTTGGATTTATGTCTATATATCCTGCACGAAAGTTTTTTTTGCAAAATCTTGGTTTTTGTACTGATTTTATTCAAAAACCACTGAAGTTATGATAAAGTGGTATAGAGAAGAATTAATGTTAATAAATTTATCTATAAAACAAGATCAATATTATTGTTGCACGTGCCTATAAATGTGAATTTATACATAAAATGTACAAAAAATTGATCTAAGTATTTGAGGTAAAATCTATTTTAATTTTAAAGATATGATACTTTGCCCACTCAAAATATCTTACATAAGCGTGAAAGCGAAATTTTAATAAAAAAATATGTGGACATAGCCATAGCTCAAGTTAATTTTGTAACTCGGCTAGTTTGTTTTACTAGCGCCTGCCCCGGCTTTGCGCGGGAGGTACATACATAAATTGTAGCCTATGTCACTCAGGCACAATGTAGCGTTCTATAGGTTTAAATCGGTTTAATAGTTTAGAAGATGACCCCCTACAAACAAACTCACAAACAATTCCCTTTTATAATTTTAGAATGAATTTCATTTTACTTTATAAATGTATTTTGGCAAAAAATCGTTATATTTTAATTAAAAACTAGACACAAAGTAACGTTGCTAAGGAAAATGGAAGAAAAATTGAAATAAGTTTTAAGCCCCAGTAAAATGAATACCTATCATAAATCTAACAAAAAAACCTTACGAGTCTGACTTGAGCTTGTTGAGCACTTGTTTAAACATCAGAATATGTCATCTTTGATAAACAATTGATGAAATAACTTTATACTTTGCCAATAGAATATAAAATTGAATCTTTTTCTGTATTTCCCAGGAGTAAACTACCTTTGTGTATGAAAAAAGTCAATATGTTAACATAACCCAATGCGTCCCATTCATAACATCCTCTGTATTATGGGAAAGCTATTACGCCCAAGTAGAAGGCTGTTCCGGCCTTGTTCATATTGACAAGCGATAGCGAGAGCGGTCAAGAAACTCTGAGCAGCGCTTCGAGACTCCATGGTCATAACACTCTTCCTATGTAATTTAAAAGGATAAAAGTACTCTATTTGCTATTCCTTTTTTTATTGTACTCGTGAACCAAATACTTAGGTAGGTAGTAGGTAATAAACCTACTCATTTGTCTCGCTTTTCAATAATATTGGAAAGTGGGATGAATTAGCGGGACGAAATGGGATTAGAAATAGCGAACTGGATTGTAATAAGGGCATTATTCATGTATTTGACTTTAATATCGAAGGACCACACTATCTTAACATATACGGCTGTGTGGGAATTGGCCTCCCTATAAGCGTTCTGAAACAGGGCAAGATCCATTTTGGGTCACTGAGCTCAAGTACAATCTTTAATTTCATGCAAGATAAAAAAAAATTGTAAATCATTAGGGATCATTTATTTAATCGTATGGCGTTTACCACATTCAATCACTATATATGTAACAATAAAAAAATATACTATAGATCCACATTCGGGGTCCCGAGCCGTTTTATTTTTTTTATTTTTATTCTGGCCGAGTACGAGTGATTAAGGATTATTAAAAAATCATTTAATATTAAAGCTAAAAAATATTTTACCATAATCGCTCTACAATCCGCTACTCTATGAACGATACCTAATCACTTATCCAAGATCGCCCTAAGGTACGAGTTGTTACGCAAAGTGTATCATAATTGAAAGTCTTTGCAAAGCGCAACGACTGTTCATGCTCATATATTATTAACTTGCTTTTGCCCTCAGCTTTGCCCGTCTGACGCCATACAGAGAACCTCTCAGCAAAATTTCAAGTTTTTACGTTCAGCGGTTTTCGTGTCTGCGTTGATGTATTAATCAGTCAGTCAGCGTCACGGACGATATGTCAGCGTCCAATATAACATAGTTGTTCCGGGTCGCTTGAAAATCTTAGCTCTACTAAATGATATAAGAAATTTATTTGATTTGATGAAAATTGGATGTGTGTGAGGATGTGCGTACCTACATCTGTTTACTCAATCACGCAAATTGTTTTCATGTCGATGAATATAACCTAGAAAAGCATAGGTATACTTTTTATCTCAAAATTCAAGAGCATAGTCTCAAGGCATCATCATCATCGTTATCGTCAGCCTTCCATGACCCACTGCTGGGTATAAGCCTCACTTTGTCTACGCCAACCTTTCCATTCCAGTCTCAAGGCAGTACCTATGTAAATATTTTCAAAAATATTGTTAGCATACATTTCGGATCAGATATCGTTACTTAGATGGACTTCATAGTCACAGCATAGTACATCGTGACGTCATTAGAGCTGGCGTCAACGATGGTATTGTTCGGGTAAGTGCATGGCGCCCTGGAGACCTCTGCTGTTTCAAAACAAAGCCAGCTTAGCCACGCTGTTTTGTAGTTTAATATCTGTATGCCGTTACAAATAGGCAAATCTTTGACTGGTTTATGTTGTAAACATAAACCTGTCAAAGATTTGCCTACGACTTTCCTTTTGCTGGACCATATTATAAAAAAATTCAAATTTATCTATAGTAAAATTTATAAGAATTCAAGCTTGCAATATCATTACAGCGAAACCAAATTAAAAACTTTAAATTCAACCCATAAGATATAGACGCTAAATAACTTGAAGAGAAATAAAGGATTATGTGTTTTTACAAAAACTTAAGACCATCTTACCCCGGTCAAGATAGCCATAAAAATAGGGGTGAGCTTACAAAAACTCCCATTAAGCTGAAAATTGGTACGAATGTTAAGAATACCATTATAAATCAATTGTCAAAGATCCTTAAGGATCCGCCGTCTGGAAAAAAATAAACATGGTTAAAGTTTGAAAAAATGAGTTTTTTGCATTTTTCAGCTAAACGGTGAGTTTTACAGCAATTATAGTTAAGACACGATTGAAGCTCATCTAATTCTCTACAACAAATATTATTACACTTCTTTTCCTAAAAATCGCCATTTCCGAGTTATAGCGGTTTGAAGATAAAAAAAAAACAAATTCTTCGTAATATGCACACGTTTCCACACCACTCATGAGGTAGTGTGTTTGGTGCTTTTTTTTACGTGGTTTCCCCAGTAGGCCTATTCCACGATCTATTGTCATCATATTGAAATAAAAAAGCGGTATACATTATGTAATTTATTAATCTATAATATATTAGGGAGTATTTATTCGTCGAATTGATATATAAGGTGGACACAAATTTACTACAAATATTTTCAGGGCTAATTACTGATATTATTTAGAAAGTATATCAGTGGTTTTTTCAATTTTCTACACACTAGTTTTCGAGAAAAATTAACGTTTATGTTTTTTGAAAACCGTAATATTATAACAACCTGTACACAGCTTTGCGTAAAGTGCGTGCACAATAGACAAATAAAGTGTTAATATCCACACAAATAAATAAAACAGAACGATATACACATATTTACGTAAGTTTACATTGATACGTTTACGTATAATAAATCGCTTGACATCTCTGTCTTTCACGCACTTTTCATAAATAAAGAGGAAGACAGCAAATCAATTTCATTCAACTATTATTTGGTGGGAGGAGCTTAAAGAGGAATGAAGTCTCAAGAACATTTAACTACAGTATGATACTAAATATCATCATTTAATAATATTTTTTTTGTTAGAAAAAACAAAAAAAAAACTAGCGTATCGATTTTTAAAATTGTATCTCCAATACGTTTATTTAGCCCCTGGAGCCAGCCCTGAAAATATTTGTAGTTAATTTGCGTCCACCTTATATATAAAAGTACATTTTCATGCATACATTTAAAAGTGAACACTAGATGATTTGTAATTACGGCGCCAAATCGTTGACGCATAACTCACAGATCTAATCGCAGCTAACATCAGTTCAGTATTTTAATGTCACTGTTAATCCACCACGCGCTAAAAATGCGTAATGAAATATTGATACGAGCTCACAAATTCCTAACTAATATTATAATTGACTTACTTTATATATGGAACGCATCTTCCTAAAATTTCGCATAAACCTAGCTAGAAGTACTGAGAAGGACATAGGGTACCTGTCTTTCATTAGTGTTGCCGGAAAATCGACTAATCGATCAATCGATTGTGGAATTTCAAAAAATCTAACCCAATCGTTTAATAATTGATAGTACCGATTTCTGGTTCGCGACAATACTATCGATTGTATCGATACTATCGATTGTATCAATACTTTCGATACTATCGATTGTATCAATACTTTCGATACTATCGATTGTATCAATACTATCCATTGTATCGATGCCAACGAGGTTTTCGTGTATCTACTTCATTTCGTGTATATTACGAAGAATTTTGTTTTTCTTATTTTTAAACCGCTATAACTCGTAAATGGTGATTCTTAGGAAAAGAAGTGTAATAATATTTGTTGTAGAGGATTAGATGAGCTTCAATCGTGTCTTGACTATAATTGCTGTAAAACTTACCGTTTAGCTGAAAAATGCAAAAAACTATTTTTTTTAAACTTTAACCATGTTTATTTTTTTCCAGACGGCGGATCCTTAAGGATCTTTGACTATTTATTTACAATGGTATTCTTAACATTCGTACCAATTTTCAGCTTAATGCGAATTAATGTAGGCCTCAATGTCTAATTTGACCGGGGTAATCTAGAGACCTTTGATTAATTACTATTAATAAAGCCATGCTTTCATTTGGGGCTAATACGGGTATCTTAATTACAAACCATGTTGACATTCGGGACCTTTCATGTGAGATTAAAATATATGATCATCTTCATATAGCTGAGTAGAGAGGGCTAAAATGGGGCAGTGAATAGGACAAATGGATATTTGGTATAACATGAAATAGTACATGAAAGTATCAATCCTTGGTATTAATCAATAGTCCTAACTAATATCCTATCCTAATCCTAACTAATATTATAAATGCGAAAGTGAGTTTGTTTGTTTGTTTGTTTGTTGGTTTGTTTATTTGTTTGTTTGTTTGTTACCTCTTTACGCTTCATCTACTGAACCAATCTTCCTGAAATGTTGCATACACATAGTTAGAAGTACGGAGAAGGACATAGGGTACCTTTCATCGCGGGAAAAAACAGTGTTCCCGTGGGAAATTTATGCGGGCGAAGCCGCGGGCAAAAGCTAGTTAGATATAAATGCGAAAGTGAGTTTGTTTGTTTGTTACCTCTTCACGCTTTATCTACTGGACCAATCTTCCTGAAATTTCGCATACACATAGCTGGAAGTACGGAGAAGGACATAGGATACCTTTAATATCATCCATAAACGGTCTGTTTAAAATTGCGAAACTTCGTGTTATGAAAAAATAAGCTTAATAAATACCTACTTATTTTTTTCTCAATAACTTAAATCTGTAAGTAATGCCTATTCACTGAATAGCTTACAAATACTGCGCAGATTTCTCATGCGAAACATTTTAATTAGATCGATGAATAAAACGGAGTCCTCAATACCTGTTCGAAGTAATCGCTCCAATGGTGATCCTAATCCGAAAATAGACATTGTTTTAGGCAGATTTTTTTAAATTAAATAAAAGCTTTTAGTATTTTTTTTTTCAACCCGCTTGCTACTATTTATAGCTACTAGGATATCATGTTCATTTGCTATTAATAATAATAATAATAATAAAATTCCTTTCTTTAGATACCTAATTCTTTCAATATTTTTGCTTGGTCAAAAGCCCGTAAATATATTTAAATCCCCTGAAAAGGAGAAAACTCAATGTTTAAATATAAATAATAATAATCTTTATTGTAAACAAACAAGTTACTAGTTTAAATTAAGCCCTGGTTCCCGAACTAGGAGTACCTGTATCTCGGGAACCAGTTCTTCCCATCAGCCTTATTACTAATGAACAGTTTGTTTCATATATTTTTATATTACATGTACACTTTTAGTAACACTTATTTATACTAGGTTAACATTGTTACAAAATAATATATAATATGGAGTACGTGTTAATTACAATAGAAAATTATAGTTACTACACTTAACACAATATATGAAATAGTTCTTCAGTACCATCGTAATCAAAACTGTCTAACCAACTTGTGTGCAGAGAATCCGGACAAACGAAGTGGCGGGAAGAATTCTGTACCGGAACTTTACCGGGAAAAAACCACCGGTAAAAATAAGTACCGGGAAAAAATCTCCACGCGGCACCACGTCTGTCCGACTAGAACCTAACTTAAGCTATACGCAGACTGCTACCACCGTAGCTTATATAGGGAGCTACGGGGCCCTATATACTAACCTAACTTAATAATTACTATTGCAAACCACTTACCAAACTAGATCTTCTTTCTCTTCGGATCCAAACTTGAGTGTCTTCGGGAAGGGGATGCGGTCCCTAAACACCAAACCTACCCCGAGATCTCAATTCCCCAGAACAAATAAATAGATTTCTTCCCGAAGTTGGCTCGGCAACAGATGTGAGCGACCAGCCACGCGTCACATCTCACAGGAAAAAGTCACAATAACGGGTTTCACAAACACAAACGTTCAATAGTTATTTAACAAACAGGAAATTCACAAATATAACTCAAACTAATTAACAATCAAAGGACGCGGGACCTCTCGCGTATTAAAAATCAAACCGATATCGCACAGGACAATGGCGGCGACCGTCCGCGACCCATTCGCACGAGCAGTTTCATGCGGCGCGGCCTCCCCGCGCGATGTCCAAACAATACTAATGGACGAATGAAGGTCAATGCCGTTCGAAGCGTCCGCGCAATGTTGCCAGCAGGCAAAACAAAGGCCTGCTATTCACGGCGCAGTACCACGCTCAATGCAATGCTTAGATTTTATAAACATCAACAAGTTTATTACAAACATCCCCCCGTCCCGGTCTGAGAAGCAGACCGCTAGCTTACTCTACGGGAAGGCGGGCGAGAGAGGTCACAGCTCTCCTTAAAATCGAACCGTCGACCAACACCTCAGCCACACGCGGAGTGCCATCTCCGCCAAGAATCAAACGTAATATGCGAGCTCGTCGCCAAAGCAATGAGGGCAAATTTGCCTCTTTTAACAGTACTAAATCACCCTCCCTGGGAGGCTCAGTCCTGTCTGTCCACTTCACTCTTTGCTGCAGCAAATGCAAATATTCAAGCGACCAGTGACGCCAAAAGTCCTGGCTCATTTGCTGCAACATTTGAAAACGCGACAACCGATATACGCGTTCGTCCTTCCACGGGTATTCGGGCAGGGCATTCAAAGGCCCTCCCACCAAAAAATGACCAGGGGTGAGAGCTTCCAAGTCATTTGGATCTGGAGATAGCGGACAGAGAGGACGAGAGTTGAGGACCGCCTCAACTTTACAAAAAACCGTGGCCAACTCTTCAAAGGTTAGAGCCGTTTCTCCGATAATGCGGCGGAGGTGGGTCTTTGCGGATTTCACAGCCGCTTCAAAAATCCCTCCCCAATGGGGGCAACTTGGGGGACTAAACTTCCAGGTTATTCCCCTTTGGGCAGCAATTTGACTTAAGCTAGTACAATTTTTATCAATAAACACAGAAACATCCTTAAGATAATTTACAGTTCCCTTATAGTTGGTGCCATTATCAGACCTAATAAGGGAAGGTAGACCTCGACGCGAAACAAAGCGATCCAACGCGGCGACGAAGGCCTCCGTAGTCAGAGCCGATACCACCTCCAAATGGACAGCCTTGGTGGCCAAACAAACAAATGCACACAAATAGCCCTTCACAATACGGGCATTACGAAAGGGAGAAGCCTTGATCGAAAAGGGACCGGCAAAATCGGTTCCAACGCCGTCAAACGGTCTCGAAGGTCGGATTCGATCAGCGGGCAAATCACCCATCTGTGGTTGCATCGTGGATGCCTTCAACCTATAACATGCAATACATCGAAACAGAACACTACGGATTGCTCTTCGGGCAGACAATATCCAAAATTCGCGTTGCAAAAATAGCCAACAAAGCATTGCACCCAGCATGGGCGTTACGAATGTGTCGATCAGACACCAAAAGCTGCACCAAGGGTCCGCCCTTGGGCAACAACAGAGGATGGCGAGTCTCATATGGAAGATCCGCCTTCCGGAGCCTGCCTCCAACCCGAAGAAGCCCATCCGAGTCGATGTACGGGTTCAAACGAGCGACCGCGCCCTTCAACTTAGCGCGTCCGTCGCGCAAAATCTGAAGCTCTGACTCAAACCGTCCGGTCTGCACGACACGGACCCAATGCAACAATGCGCTCCGGCGCTCTTCTGCACCTGCAATCGGCTCCAACCGCTTTGCCTGTGGGTTTCTACAATTATGTATGAAACGCTTAATCCAACTGGTAACACCCAGAAGCTTATCCAAACTGCTATACCGAGCAAGTAGCCAATCCGGCTCCGACGTCGTCTCAGCGACTACAGCATGTACACGGAGCCCAGTCAAACTCAAAGAAGTAACATCTGTCTGACAGACAGGCCAAGAAGTTTCTGATCCCATCAGCCACTCTGGGCCCCACCAGAGCGGGTGTGACACCAATTCTGG
Source organism: Ephestia elutella (assembly GCA_018467065.1). Classification (NCBI taxonomy): domain Eukaryota; kingdom Metazoa; phylum Arthropoda; class Insecta; order Lepidoptera; family Pyralidae; genus Ephestia; species Ephestia elutella. Next base: position 7,442,253 of record CM031586.1, read on the forward strand.
TGCCGTACAACCTCGGGAAGCACAGTCCGCTGGGTTAAGCTCTCCCGGCACATGTCTCCATGTTATATCAATTCCGATATTCTGGATTTGGGAAACCCTGTTTCCAACAAAAACCTCCAAGGTATGTGGGGCCGCGCGCAACCATGCAAGCGCGACCTGGCTATCCGACCAGGCGAAGATGTCCCGTATCTCGACCGTGGCCGCCAGCTCACATGCAACGTGATGCAACAATTTAGAGAGAAGGTGAGCTCCACTCAACTCAAGCTTGGGAATAGTCAGCCTAGTCCTGATGGGGGCGACCTTGCTCTTCCCTAACAAAAGCGAGACATTGACCCGGCCATCGGCGTCAACTGTCCGCATATAGACTGACGCGGCGTAGCCTCGCTCCGACGCGTCACAAAAGCCATGCAGGCTGGCTCGATATTTCCCGGGGGGCAATATTCGACGAGGCAAGGCAATCCGATTGACTTCCTTAATCGATGAAAACAACTCGAGCCAATCATCCAATGGAGGACCAAACAGCGGCTCGTCCCACGAGACGCCCAAAGTCCAAAGTCTCTGAAGAAGACACTTCGCAGAGAATATCACTGGACTGATCCAACCGCTTGGATCAAACATACGAGCTATTACGGACAACACCGTTCTCTTAGTCCAGACTTTTGGTATTTCCAAGTCCACTTGGAATGTGAAAATATCGGTTAGCGGCTGCTACTGCATGCCCAGCACCGCTATCCTGTTGGGATCATCCACATCCTCAAACAGGTGAGGGTTCTGTTGGTGATCCTCCGGGATCCCTTCTAGAACTTTAGGCTCATTAGACAACCACTTACGTAGCTCGTAGCCACCTGTCTTCAATATTTCAATCAATTCATCCCGCAGTAGGAGGGCCTCCTCAATACTTTGGGCTCCGGTGCACACGTCATCAACATACAAGTCACGTGACAGCACGGAAGCCCCACGGGGAAAGCGGATCCGTTCCCGCTCTGCCAATTCAAGCAATGATCTGATGGCGATATAGGGACTAGATTTCAAACCATACGTGTTTGTGTTGAGTTCATACACCGTCACAGGATCCTCAGGGCGCTCACGCCAGAGTATCAACTGGAATCGCCTGTCCTCAGGATGTATGACTGTCTGGCGGAACATCATCCGGATGTCCGCACCAAAAACCACTTGATGTCTTCTAAAGTTCAAGATGATGTCAATTATGTCCCTATGCAATTTGGGACCCGAATGCAAACACAGATTCAACGAAACCCCGTTCGAAGTGGGTGCGGACCCATCGAAGACGGTCCTCAATTTGCCTGTTGAGGCCTTCACCACCGCGTGGTGGGGCAAAAAATAATGCTCAGTTGAGCTCCAATCAACTCGAGCCGGAGACATGTGACCCAAATCCTCGTACTCGCGCATAAATTCAATATATTTATCGCGAAGTACGTGGTCACGCTGCATGCGTCGCTCCATGGACAGCAGTCGGTTCTCCGCAAGCGCCCTACTTTGCCCTAGGCTAGGACGAGAGGCAACAAAGGGTAACCTAGTTACAAACCGACCGGAGGGCAACCTCTCCGTGGTCGATCGAAAAAGGGCTTCGCACTCAGCGTGTTCCGGATCCATCCTGGAACTCATAGGTGGCTCCTCCACCTCCCAAAACCTTTGCATGGTCTTGGCCAAGGACGCAGATGCGACGACCGGTGGCTCCTCCACGGTGCTATTATCAAACACAGGGCCCATCAGGGCGAAACCAAAGATAGTAGACACTGCCATCAGTGAAGACGAACCCAGAGCTTTCTGGGTACCCAACAAAATCCAACCCAATACGTCCGAGCCCAGGAGCAAGTCCACTGGGCCGGGATGAAAAACAAAGGGGTCGGCCAAATCCAGACCCGAAACCAAAGACAACACACCCGGCGGTATGTCTGTCGAGGGGTGCCAACCCGCAATGGTATCCATTACCATAGCCGAAGTCGTGATCCTCATTGTGGAGGACTTCAGCGAAGAAAAGGTGACAAGTGTCTGGCCCGTCAGACACTTCACTTGTATGCCACCAACTCCAAGAAGTGGCACAGGCGAGTCTTCCACGACTAAACCTAACTGGTGTGCCACTCGAGTGGTAACCAAACTGCTTTGAGCCCCTGAGTCCAAACAGAGCTCTCAAATTCATGGCTTCCCTCACGACCCCATACGCGGACCACCGCGGTAGGGAGCAGAACCGTCCGCGGCTCTGTCCCAGCAAGGGAGCAAGCTAGTTACGGGCTCCCCACTCTCTCCAAACCAGGGGGGCGCCACTGACCCGGATAGTATGGCGGGCGAGTGCACATCCCTACCTGAGGGGGGGCATAGCCCGCGGCCCTGCCATACCTATAGTATGGCGGGTCGTACTCCAGCCGTGGGTACTCGTGCAGCGGCGGAGAAAACCGCTGCGGCTGCATGTGGTGGGTAGTGGTAACCCGCGTGGAGGGGGGTGTCCCCACTCTCACGGCCGATCTAGGGCCCCCGCCCATGGGGGCCCTATCCGGGGCCTGGCCAGCCACATACTGGCCATGACCTTGGGGCGCGTGGTCCCGGTCCGCCAAGACCCGCGCAGGTACGCGACCCCCTCCCGAGGGGGGTGCGACGAGCGAAGCCGCGTCCTCCGTCCGATGGTGGAGGGCTTCGCGCAGGAGCGCCCCCGCCCATAGGGACCCCTGCCTCAACAACCGGGGGCCATCCCCGTTCCGGTTCATGCAGAGCATCACGTGGTGCAGCCCACGGCATGCACTGCATGGTATGGCTCTGGGACAGTCACGTGCATAGTGACTGCCCAAACAGTAAAAGCAAAGTTCATGCCGCCTTGCCATGCGGCGCCGATCTAGTACTGGCAGTCTCTGCCAGTCCCTGCATTGCAGCAGGCTGTGGCCCATCCGGCCACATTGCAGGCAGTCCGCGTCCCCCGCGACTGCTGCCGTGTGTGCAACCCGCACACCAGCTCCACGCGGTGGCGGTTGTCCTCCCTGTGGGGGCTTCCTCGCCATGAGGGTTCCAAGGGCCTGCGTTCAGGCGCTCTGGATGGCGCTGAGTCCGTCATGGTATTCTCAGCCGCCCGTGCCTCAAACTCCAAAAACTTCACCAAGTCAGTGAATGTTGGTAGGGTGGTGCTATCCCGTTCCGCATTCTCGCGCTCAAATCGCGAGCGGATGTCATTGGGTAATTTGCCCAATACAATGTGCACCAGCAAAAAGGACCATTGGTCCACCGGCAGCCCCAGTGTGCGGAGCGCGTTACAGGCCACTGTAACGGGCGTGAGCAACTGCAGGCGCAACTGTGCCCTGTTGGCCACCTTGGGCAGGGCCATCAACTGTGCGGCGTGCGCATCCGCTAACAAACGTAAGTTTTGATAGCGGGAGTTCAATAACTCCCAAGCCGTGTCGTACTGGTCGTCCTCCACCCGGAGGTGCTGGATGAGCGACCGCGCTTCACCCTCAAGAGTGGAGAGGAGGTAGGCCATCTTCTGGGCCTTCGACAAATCCTGTCGTGCTACGACCAGGGACTCAAACATATTCTTGTAGGCTACCCACTCCTCCATCCTACCCCCAAAGTGGGACAGCTGAAGGGTGGGTAGCCGACCAGTAACCGCTGGTCCTTCCTGTCTAACAGGTGTGCGAGGGGCTGGTCCGCCAGCCTGTCTCGCCCTTATTGCGGCCGCCGCCTCCGCGATATCATCGTGGAGATTCAGGATCTGGTCCATGTCCGCCATGTGACCTGCGTAGACCTCCGGGGCAAGTTCGGCTTCGGTAAGCACCACCATGGCCGCTTCCGCGCTAATCAATCGTGAGTGGAGGTGATCCGCTCTTAGCAGTATGGCGCCCTCCCTGTCCTTCCGGGACAGGAGTCCTCCGGCCGTCACAAACCATCTCAATTCGTTGGCGAGTGTCGCCCTAGCATTGGAGACCTTCGCCATCGCGTCAAGTCACAAACAAAAAATAACAAAAGGTAAATAAAAAACAACAAAATCAAACAACTACACGAAGAACCGCGGTAGGTATGAGAATGGCACAAACCCGGAACGCACGGTACAAACCGCAAACAAATAGAAAAAGGTTACAAATATTCTTATACAAACAAACTAAGAAAAATCTAATAATTTTTACAAACAATTAATTATTTTTTTACAAACGAACAAATAGAGGGTAGATAAACTACGCTCTGCTACCAGAAAATGTGTGCAGAGAATCCGGACAAACGAAGCGGCGGGAAGAATTCTGTACCGGAACTTTACCGGGAAAAAACCACCGGTAAAAATAAGTACCGGGAAAAAATCTCCACGCGGCACCACGCTTGTCAGACTAGAATCTAACTTAAGCTATACGCAGACTGCTACCACCGTAGCTTATGAAGGGAGCTACAGGGCCCTATATAATAACCTAACTTAATAATTACAACTGTAAACCACTTACCAAACTAGATCTTCTTTCTCTTCGGATCCAAACTTGAGTGTCTTCGGGAAGGGGATGCGGTCCCTAAACACCAAACCTACCCCGAGATCTCAATTCCCCAGAACAAATAAATAGATTTCTTCCCGAAGTTGGCTCGGCAACAGATGTGAGCGACCAGCCACGCGTCACATCTCACAGGAAAAAGTCACAATAACGGGTTACACAAACACAAACGTTCAATAGTTATTTAACAAACAGGAAATTCACAAATATAACTCAAACTAATTAACAATCAAAGGACGCGGGACCTCTCGCGTATTAAAAATCAAACCGATATCGCACAGGACAATGGCGGCCGTCCGCCATGCCATTCACGCGAGCAATTTCCATGCGGCGCGGCACTCCCCGCGCGATGTCCAAACAATACAAATGGACGAATGTAGGTCAATGCCGTTCGAAGCGTCCGCGCAATGTTGCCAGCAGGCAAAACAAAGGCCTGCTATTCACGGCGCAGTACCACGCTCAATGCAATGCTTAGATTTTATAAACATCAACAAGTTTATTACAAACACAACTCGTAATTTCAGATTTAATTTTTGAACTATTGAGACTTTTGATTTTGAATTTAGAATTGACTTTATTATACAGATATGGAGCAAGAAAATTATATTGGTTTTGTGCAAAACTAGTTCTAGTACAGGGAACTGGGCAGCGGTCTATTCTTTTGTTATTCTCAGGGAGGCTCGTGACTACTTTGGAATGATACCTACGAATACAATTGTATATGTATAATTTCCTCACAGAGAGAACTTTTTGTTTCCTGATACAGCTGATGTGTTGGGAATCGGAACGGACGACGCATGAGTACCTTTAAAACTGCCCGCTGGTAACGTTCGAGTTCCATAATAATAGTTTTACCAGCACCTCCCCATGAACAAATGCAATAACTAAGTATAGACTCGCAAAGTGCATATATTCTCAACAACAAATTTGTCTCAGCAACTTCTCTGATATTTTTAAATGCATATATTAGCTTTCGGACTCTTTTTGCTAACATCGTTATATGTACATCCCATTTTAGTTTATAGTCTATTAACACCCCGAGATATTTGACATTATTAACTCTGATGAGATTCGCACATTCAAGACAATGCCGTTGGGACATACGATTACAAGGATATGTGTGAAGAGTTATTGCAAAATTAATATCTGGACTGGTTGCATCTGTTATCGAGAAACACATAAAGCTACATTTAGTAGGATTTAGAGTTAATAGGCTATCTTCTAACCAACAGCTAATACTAGCCAAACCATCCTCAGTCAGTTTCTTAACCTGCTCCCAAGTATTTCCATGGAAAAGGATCGCTGTATCGTCAGCAAATGCAAATATATCAGCCTGTTCTATATCAAGGTTGCACAGGTCTTTGATATATAACAGAAATAGGCTAGGGCCCAACGTACTTCCTTGAGGAATTCCGTAATCACAAGTTGCACTATCGCTGACGTAGTTTCCAACCTTAACGCATTGATGACGATCTTTAAGGTAATCACTGAACCATGACAGGGCACAACCACGCACACCAACGTTTTCCAACCTTGCTACCAGTATGGGTATAGACACAGTATCAAAAGCCTTTTGAAAATCCAAAAATACACCTACACATTTCTCACCTTTATCCAAATAGGATGTAATAAGGGTTGTAAGATTTAATACCGCGTCTTCAGTCGATCTGCCATGTCTAAACCCATACTGGTTATTCACAATAAGACCCTTCCTCCAAGTAACTCATCAATCTCTTATTTACGATTTTTTCTATAACCTTAGAAAAAATAGATAGAAGTGAAATTGGTCTATAATAACATGGATCCGACCTATCTCCAGACTTTTAAATAGGACATACATTAGCCTTTTTAAATAAATTTGGAAATATGCCAGTTTCAAAACGAAGGTTACATATAAAGCAAATAGGTTCTATCAGATAAGGAGAAAAGGTCTTTAAAAACGCCGCTGATATCTGATCCCAGCCCGGGGCGCTATTCATTTTCAAGCTATTTATGGTAGCCCCAACTTCTATTGGATCTGTAAGAAATAAAGCCAGCGATTCTGCCGGAGTTTGTTGCTTTTTTTGCTGATTTGGCCAGTAAAAATATCATTCGTTTTAAGTTTACTAAGTGTTTTGGTGGCTAGAGAACTGCCAACTCTCGTAAAATAGTTATTTACTTCATTGAAAGAACTAACGGGGTCATCTCCTATATTTATTAGATTATCATTTGCTACCCTTGCTCCATTCAAGTTACAAATTTCCTTTATTATTCTACAAGTCTCTTTATTGTTTTTTAAATTTTTGTTAAATTCTCTCTCATAGTACTGTATTTTAGCATATTTTATGATGTTATTGCAAATATTTCTATATATTCTATAATTTTTAATAAGTTCTTCATTATTGCTATTTTTTTACTGTTTTTTTTATGTAATTTGTCTCGTTTACGTATAGATTTGATAATACCTGGAGTAATCCACGGTTTGAGCGGACGTTTCTTATTAGGTACAGTTGTCTCATTGATCATCATTTACAGTTCACTGTAATGGAATTTTCCTTTTCATTTTTCATATTTTTCCCCCAACTTATAAAATCTTGTACTTTATTCCGATTTCCACTTTACTCACAGAGACTATCTAAAAGCGAACAAACCAATACCTATGTTTATCGGCAAACAATCAACGGATCAAAGCACGAAATATAGACTCAATAATTGGTATTTATTTCAACCCACTGAAGGACTATTAAAATTGGCATCAACAAAACTGAAATCAAATAATTTAACTTGTGGCACATATAAATAAGATTTAAATTCATGATGACGTATGTCGATGAAATGAGGTTTAACACTGGCTTGTTGAAGCGGATAAAATATTTCGGTTATTACAGACCGATATGGAATCAATTTTAATGCACCGTGTAAGTACCTCAAGGAGCATCATTTTGTTATTCATCTGTCAGTCTTAAGTCAAGACAGACAGACAAAAAATCGGCTAGACTCCAGACCATTATTTTTTAAAACGTCAGTGAATATCTTTGCTCCGGTTAGGTATAAAGTATCTAAGAAACGATAGACCGAGTTTGACTCAATTTTTATTAAATTATTCGTAAATTATGACCACATTAAAGTGATATATGACTTGTGTTCCCACCAATAACATCTTACCGGTCTCGTAGTCCCACTAGTTATAGAATAGAATAATATAGAATAATTAGGTGAGTATTATTTCTATTTTCAGCCAAAAATCCGTTCATCTTCTCTTCTCGAAACATACAGAGCTATTGTGTGGAATAGGTATATCATCGCACGAGTATGTTGTACAAGGTAACTAGTATGTAGGCAGCCTTAATGCTCGAAACAAAATGTTTCTTTTTCGTTAGAAACTCTATCCCAGGTTGTAGTGCTCAAAATCCCTTAAAGAAGTGGCAACTAAACCCAAAGTTACAGCCAGGATTACGGGTGACGGCGCTAAGCCCGAAGAGCCATTAGGGGAGCAGTAGGCGGCGAAGCGTTGTTTTCCGGATAAATAGTGTGGTCAGCATTATCTTTCAGAACATCGCTTCTGGAATAAAGTAACATACATACTATGCGGCTCCGTTGCTGCAAAGTTTAGATACAAAATTTAGCGCTTTTGCATGCCGCATTTTATTTATGGCCGCATATAATAAATTTTGAATAATCTTAATTTTGAAAAATAAAAACTAGGAAACAAGACTGCCATGTCTACCTACACACATGAATAATTTTACTTAGGTACTTTCAACATTATTGAATATTATACAGTCATTTAATGCTCAATACAAATGAAAATAATTCAAATAGCAGAAATAAATTTATCTACGAGTAGGTTAATTTCACCTATCAAAATCTGTATGTGTAATTGAATTCTAGTCTTCTGTGCTTCAGGTTATATTAGCGTTTCCTGTGCTTTGCATTGGAAATTATGGTTATTTTCCTATTGGAATTCTGGGTAATTGCGTGTCTGTAATTAGCGATTAATAAATCGGTAATCAGCGTATATTAAATCAAAGTTAAATTGTCATGAGAATTGCAAATGAGGTCTGTAACCTCATGGAGGAGACGTTTCTGGTTCTATACCTAAGAATTGAGTCTACTTTATCTGCTTTCAGTCATAGTTATGTTAAGTAAGTATCTCATGAATGCCTAGTCATATTACCTTTGTCCAAAATAATTAAACCCTAAACCCAAACAAGGGATGTGGAACTTTCTTAGAATAACAAATATACCGTAGAGCGCGCATAAAGCTAATCAAAGTACGTACAACAATCGAAGAGAACCATACAAACCTTTCAAGTAAGAGTTCGAAGTGCTGCGAAGAACAACAAACTTTTCTTTGTACTTAACTGATTTATCAAGAAATCTGCAATTTACAATTTCCATGGCAGCAAATCTCCAGACAAAAGCGAAATTAAATTGACTTGATTATGTTTTGTTATTAATTAAATACGAGGGTCTCTTTATTTCAAATTCGATCAATACTAATAGATAGATGAACATGAATAGCGTAATTTGTTGCTAAGATCATAACTTGAGAGCGGTTGGATCAAAACTGCAGCATATTTTAAGAATGAAGAATTTAAAATTTACACAATTCAGAAGGCAAAACTATTGAATAATTAATTATATTTCTATCATGGATCTAATCTATTGTGTAAGTAAACTGATCGTCTTGCGCACATTCTACCATAGGTCAGCTATACTCTATGAGCGCAGTACATCGCATACGCATTCCTGAGAGAAATACCCAGGCAATATGTTCCGGATAGCCGGTATAATCCGGATCCCGGGCAATTTAACCGACTGCCTCTTGACCGGACGTGTCTCAATGCTAGCATCAATGGACGTGACCGCGGAATGGCACTCAATGCATCTGAGTCATTACTTTATATCGTAATAGAAATGTGCAAAAACCTTGATGACTATAATACAATACAAAAATAGATAAAGTAACTCTCTCTCTCTCTCTCTCTCTCTCAGCTGAAAGACGTCCACTGCTGGACAAAGGCCTCCCCCAAGGATTTCCATAACGACTAGATAAAGTAACTAGGTGTTTAAAAATATTTTTCCTTGGAACAAATAAAGAATCTTTAATCAAATCCATGGAATACAAATTTTATGATAAAATAGAGTCTGTTATTTTTTTATTAATCTAATCAAAATCGCCCAAGTTTCTGAAATTTCTAGGAACCGCATAATCATCATACAGCCATTTATTAGAATAGAAAACGTACTTAAACTATCTTTTTAAAAATGAAAAACTTACATGCCTACTCGTAGGTGTATGTTAGTTCACTTCACTTCACGTTTAAATTTATTGAAAGCTCACGTGTCGCTGTTCAATCAAGCCTACAATAATTGGTTTCAAAATGATCAAAAGTTGATCAACGTGGTTTCCATTGCCATTTTTCTGAGCTGTGTGTATTTTAGTTCCAATTAAGAATATATTTTCAATTAAGAGCCCGCACTAGGCCAATGACAACTAAGATTTTCCCCGCTACCCGCTACCCAGTTCGCCCGCACGCATCCAATCCGCGTTCTAAATAAATGCTCGCGGGGTCGCGGGCGGCGCGGCGGCTCAGAGGCGGATGGTTAAAGCATGCGGGCAATTATACGTATTATTTTTTTAAAAGCTTTATAAAAAGATATTTAAAAAAGTAAGTAACATAAGCCCTGCCTTATCTATAGAGTACTTTATACAAAAATTTTCAATCTTTATTTTAATGTATTGCTTGAATAATAGCAGTTTAAAGTGTTAATTATAGGTGATTTGGAGGCAACTTCGCGATTTTTTTTTTTATCGAGAAAAATTTTATGCAATCGTGTTTTTGAGTAACATAATCCCTCGTGCTAGTCCTGAAGTTTGCTATATCTTAATTTTACATTCAGTTTTACATTAATGTAGATATTACAGACGATCATGTGAAGCAATCTAGCCTAGTACGGGCCCTTAAGAATATATATTCAATTCATAGCCATACCAATTTACGCAACTTCACTTTGAAAATAATTGATTTCATTTTTATTCCATTAATATTTTTAATTGAACTTAGATAGGAGTTATTTTGCCTAATTATTTACTAATAGTAATAAACTATGAAAAACAATATTGGTTTTCGTAAATAAAATCTCGGACACTTGTTGGAAAATCTTTGAATTAATTCGCGAGACAATCAACAGAAAAATGTCAGCCAAAAGGCTCGAGGCGTTTCTCCCTAATATTTTTAATCAAAGTCACTGATTCAACTCGGAGACTTTTTTTATATTAACAAATGATATTGTGTTCGTTTCGCAGACATTTATACACTCGAGTTTTTTTCTTTGAACAAAATGTAAAGCTAAATTTAGCATTTAATATCTTGTTTTGACCAAAAGGAAGCATTTCTTTGTGTTTAAAATTAGGCCTGTTACTTATCTATATACTTATAAATATTTATTTCGTTACGATCTTTTTTTATAATGATACATGTGCGTGCATCTATGTCTCATTTTTGTAAACTAACAATATAATGGGTTAATCCGACTAAATTTAATGAATGAGAATATGTAAGTCAGATTTTATATTACTCATTCCAAATTTAACCAAGAATATACAATTATAATTTATCTTTCCTCATTCCTCCAGGGTGCAATACTCATTAATACAAGTGAAGCAAGCCAAACTTACCGCATAACCAACTTGACAATAGAGGTGTTCCTGTGGGACTTCACTGGCTGGTACAAAACCACACATGAACTTAGGATATTGAACCTTATTTGTAAAAGCAACAACCAAAAATATTTGATAAATTAGGCACTTAGTTCTTCATCGAACGACATCCCATTTACAGAATAAATTTTTTAATATGTTGGATCTTCTGGGAGTGAAATATGAGAGGTTCGCTTCAGCCAATGTGGGGATGAATATTTCAAAGACAACCCATTTGTTACTAGCGAGCTCAATACCAGTCACGCTGAAAAGTTGTGTAAAACGCCGAAAATTAATTTCAGAAAAAAAGACCTTTAGTTTTATATTTTCCTAAATCGGTGTTAGTTTTTCTTTTTGAAAAATATATTTAAGGTATTTTATAAATAGCAAATAAAACAAAGTTATGGAGAAGGTATTTAATAGCGTTTTTAATTTTCGTGGTTTAAGTCTGATCATAAATTCTCACTACCCCAATAAAGCAACATACACATCAACATGTTTTTAAACATAATATTATTTTTATTTTGAAAATGAATAACGAAATACCTACACTTCCAATTATACTATTCTCACTTGTTATTGCACTTTTTGCTAATACACATTTTAATGATCGTCCTTAAATACAATAATATATATTCTGGTACCGATATCCTAGTATATTCTATACCACACATAACCGCAGTATCTGACTTCTGTAAAATACTTCTCTATTTAGTCACCTATCGGTAATTCTAATAATATTAAGAATTCGAATATTTAATTGATAGTAAAATGTAAACTACAACACAAATCAGCATAAGAAGTTTTGTTTTAGTCTAGTTTCCGAAAATTTTATTAATTTTTTCCCAAAAACTAGACTAAAACAAAACTTCTTATGCTGATTTGTGTTGTAGTTTACATTTTACCATCAATCAAATATTCATATTTGATCGATGATTTTACACTATAGTCCGTCTTTAATTGGCCATGCGAAAAGACGAACTATGCAATGCTTTCTCGGTTGGACGCTCGCAACAGTTGTAATCGATTACCTATACGAGTAGCTGTTCATAACGTTAGAGCAATCGGTGTTGCATGTGAGAGGGAGGAGTCCTCTATAGCAATATAAATGTTTATAAACTACTATATTGCCTGCGGCTCCGTCTGCGGTAAATTAGCCTTTGTCAGTCTCCAGCCCTATCCATTTAATATGTAATACATGTGTATAACATGTAATATTAACATGTAATACATAACAAATAAATAACATGTAATACATAACAAATAAAAAACACATTTTCACATATTTTATACTTACTATTAATATAAGTATGGATGAAAGCACCTGGCGACAAAAAAAAGTTTAGACAAACATTCTTTGACAGATCTGATGAAAACTCCTCTCATTCACTTTTGTAGGTTTAATTTTTCAAAGCGTCTCAGACGTCCTGTGTAAACCGCACTAATTGATAGTACAAGAAGTACAGACGACGTAAAGTCGTACAAACTTGTCTAGGCTTTAATCTCAAGCTGTGCTACTCTACGACCACGACTTTTTGTCGACGCGGCGCCCCATTGTTCCCAAGAACCGCCATTATTGTTTTTTCTGCCTGTTTTCGCGTATTTGTTATGAGAGACTGCTTCTAAGCTAACATGACACCGTTTGCTTATTTTTGGCTAGCAATCTGACAAAGTTTGGTAGCATTTTTGTTAGGAGAAAACGTGATTTTGACCGTTCTATGCACCGGAAAACATTTTGCTCGGTCTGTGGGGACGCACCTATTACTTAATAATAACAAACATTACGATGTATATATCCAGAACAGCTTCACCTACCTACCCACTATTATTCTTTGATTTAGGTACTGCATTGTAATATTATTGCATATTAAAATATTTTAATTTGAATTAAGATTTAAAAAGAACTAGACAAAAATATCCTCGTACCTTAAAATTACCTATATATAGGTACTTACTCTACACGATAATTAAATTTATACTCTAAAATAAACAAAGTACATACGGTTGAAGGTTAAAAAGAAAAACAACTTATACAGGGTGTCTCTCTGAAAAGGAAGGATTATAAAATTGAATATTTTATAAACCCTTGGAAATGGACGCGGTGGTGTGTACGTAGCAGATTCATCGTTCGTGTGGATTGGTCAATTACTACATCTAGTGGTCAGGCGCAGACCGTGTGTATACTATCGAGGCGTTTTTCGAGGGTGGAAAATCGTATGTTGCAGCTCGGCGCCAGTTTTGTTTACGTTACAACGTAAGGCTTTTACAGTATAGACCAAGCGAAAACTTATTCGTAAATGGATACAGAAGTTGCGTAGTACAGGATTAGCCATAAATCAGCCGCGGCCGGGCCCGAGCAGGACTTCAAGATCTGAAGAAGCAATAAGCGAAGTTGACGCTAGCGTTCGTCTCAATCCTCGTCTATCGATACGCAAAAGAGCATCAGCCTTAAACCTTACTAAATCAACGTATCGACAAATGTTATCAAGTTATTTTATACTCCAGCTTTAAGGATATCGTGCCTACAGTTCACGGACGTAGTTTAAGCAGGATGGAGCCACCACCTACACTGCAACAACCATCATAGACTAGTTTCGAGAGTTTTTTCCTCGAAAATTGATATCCCGCTGTCAATCACCAAATTTGACACCCATGGATTTTTCCTATGGAAGTAACCTTAAGTGCAAAGTTTTCATCAGTATTCCAACGAATATAGCTAAGCTCAAAGAAAATATCCATCACAAAATTATGAACATCGATTCTGCCTTGCTGCGCGGAGTGTCACGTAAAATGCAATGACGAGATTCCACGAGTCCGTGCGACGTGATGGAGGTCATCTCGAAGACGTTATTTTAAAAATAATATCCAAACTAATGATTTTTTAAATACATCTAATTTTTTAAATATTTAAATTATCAAAAAAAAAACTATCATGTTTATTTGATAAACATGATAGTTTTTTTATTATTTGATTTTAAAATCCTTCCTCTGCCGAGAGACACCCAGTAGATACAATGCATGCAATTTAATAAAACTGTTGTGTACACATACATTCTGTTTAAATAGATACTTGAACGTTGAGCTTTTAATTTGAGATGAATATCAAACAACAGTAGAAATGTTAGCAAATAGAGCTGTTTCTGTATATTTGCAGATTGCTGTGTTGTTTTGTGATTCGGGCAATGTACCTATTTTCATCTATAATCCACACAGAGCTAAAATTGCTTATCGTAGAAATTAAAAATTTGGCAGATAGATTTTTTATATAGAGTAAGGAAAAAGGAAAATAAAAAAAAAAAAAGGAAAAAGGAAAAAATAAAGGGAAAATTTTGAAAATTCCACCCCAGCGGTTTAAATTAGTACTACTTTAACTTTATTTACTTAGTACTAAAAACATTGAGATATTATGTACTATACGTAGTAGCTGTATTTTTAATTAAAAAAAAAAACATCGGTTTTCAATTTAAGGACAACATTGTCTCCTCACAACAAAAAAAATATCTTGCACAATACACATGTCGAAGTCGCGGGTAAAAGCTAACTTAACTTTACTTTGACTTTGACTTTTGACTTTGATCATGAAAATGATATATTTCTTTGTGAACTTGTTACTCTTGCCACAGATACCCTAGTATTCTTACATATTCAGAACAAAAAAACCATGTGTTGCTGTCGCGGTAAAGCTTTATGGAAACAAAATAGTATTACGCAGGTTTTTTTTTCTTTTTGTTACCTTGAATGGGTATATAAAAGGTTTTCATTGTTTTTCTGTGTGTAGGCAAAACTCGTATTGTCAAGTTCAATTTACCAGTTTTACTAGTAGTCAGCGTTGAATGGCGCTAATAAATCTGGCTCATATGTTTCATCACCGCATGCCGCTCACATTTTAATCCCATCCCACGTTTCTTCCCTCCGCTTAGATGGGATAGTTCTTATTTTTTAACCGTTTGAAAAAATCGTATACCTGTTAGGCCAAAATGAATCCACCAAAAACCACATAGTGTCAACGCCGTCATTATGCCGAGTCAGTATTATGTTCTCATTTCGCTCTGTATCATACGCCAGTATATAACTAGTGGTTCTGTCAGAACAGTAGACCTCGCGAGCCCTTCCACTAAATAACCGATATTTTACCGTGTCCCTGGCTAAAAAGAGTTTTGAAACCAACCTACCAATGCCGGAAAGAAAGTAAAAAGTTCTCATATTTTACCCATAAGCCCAAACATGTTCTTGTGGTTGGTCAATACCACTAAAAAAAATACTGAAACCTGCCTTTTTTGCCTCAAATAATATAAATAATAATATAATAATAAATATAGACGGACAAATCACACAGATTGAGTTAGCCCCAACGTAAGTTTAAGACTTTACGGGATGCTAATTTAACAATACTTACTATATTTTATAACAAATACATATAGATAAATATCCAAAACCCACGACAATCTGAAAAAGATTATTTTCCATCTTGACCCGACCGGCGATCGAACCCATTAGGCCACGGACGCAGGTCGTCAGTCGTCAGAAATGCATAGTATCTATTGGTTATATGTAGGTATGTATATATGTTATTTGCACAACAAAATTAAAGTTCAAAAATAAAGTTCAATATGAAATCGAATCTCTCTGATTAGTAGGTATGTAGATGATATATATATTACTTTTTTTATAATAGGATTCTAATCATACAAAGAAGTTTTTTGATATCAGATTTATTTCAAGTGTTCAAGATAATTCTACCATGCAAAGCAATCCACAATACAATACCATTAACCAAATAAATACACACAATTCAAAGCCAAGCAAGACAAAAAAAAAAGCCATATGATTTTAAAGAACCATTTAATTTTATTTAATAAATAAATCAAGTCACTCTTGTAAACGTATTAGCGATTTTGCGAGTATTAAAAGCTTTGCTGCGCCATCTATTGATTTTTTTGTGAACTATCGTATGAGAATTTATAACATATGGATTTATAGCGGTTTTATTTAATTTTACTATGTTGTTCAAACAAAAAAAATGCGTCTTAATAAGAATAACAAAAATGTCTAATGACATTTTTGAATTATTTTTTAAATAGCTGAGATATGAGGTTTTTTTTATATATTTCGGCCATTTTTTAAAATTTCAAAAAACTGGCTCGACTAAAAAATTCTATAAAATTACCGAACCTGCTTACAAAATTTCATGAGAATCGGTTCAGAAATGCGACCTGTAGGCGATAACATCCGAACAGAGAAAAGAATTTTCGGCTAGTGGAAACTGAGACGCTCGCTCGCTGCGCTCGCTCGGTCGATAAGTCTATTTTATCAATCAATATGTGAAAACCCCTCATATCATCCACCCAGCCACGAGAAGGAAGGGTATCAATGCTTACCGCATTTTAGCAGAGACTATGTGCTCTTCTCGCTCCACAGCCCCGGCGGCGAGGCGGCGGCCTCTACCACAGCGGTTTCGGCATGGTTCGCTCCACAGAAATAAATCAAGGTAGAATGGCTAAGTGGGCGGGGCACACGTGCCTTGATCTTGCAATAAACCGCAAGATTCGTTGAACGTTCATTCGTTCGCTCTCTTTAGAGGTGGGGTGGCTCGTCGGCCTTCAGTTCAGCTAGAAAGGCGCGCGCGACAAAATATGAAATCAGCAGCCTACACAAGTAAGCAAAGTAAAAATAGCAAAAACCAAATCGCCCTAGAAATGTTCCTAGAATGATTTGGTTTTAGTTATTTTTACTTTGCTTAGGCTGATTCAGCATTCACTACACCGGGACGCATCCGTCAACGTCACGACCGCCGTCACCGACCATCACAATGTAAACATGCCGACCGTTGTTTGACGATGTTTTCCTATCTATATCAAATGACAAAGTGACAACGGAGTGCAATTGATCCTCAAAATCTTGTATATCTATCTAAGGCTTAAGAAAGATTTCTATATACAGGGTAAATTTAAAAAACGACGGCGTCCTTTCTACTGGTGAAAGTACTCACTAATTTGAACCACTTTTTGTATGAGATCGACTGACCGAAAATAAATCAGCTGTTCCATACATTTTTACAATACCTATTCGCTCAAAATGTATGGAACACATCGAAATATAACTACTACATGGAACAACAGATTTTTTTTGGTTGGATTGAGTCTGTCATGTTCTAATGTCTGTTGCTCATATTCATGAGTCTTTCACCACTAAAAGGGATGCCAAAAATCGTATTTGCCAGCCATATAAATGACAGCATTTTTTCTACTTGATATCAGAGATTTATGTGTCACTTACGTCTCTTGATATCCGTACTTTATTACAATTACAAGTCATAAATAAACAGCTGTCTGCCCATCAGCCTCATTTGTAATTGGACAATTTGCTCACGCAACAGTGACGCGTTTGCGACTTTACATGGCAGCCGAAATGTCCAATCCTTGTAATTTATGCGCATTCGTTGAGCTTCAAATGTAATTTCAATCGCGACCTGGACTCAATTTTCCGGCTTGTGAATTTAGTGCCCAAGTGGTAATGACATGTTTATTTTTAGAAAAATATTTTAAAAACTTCGCCCGCTACGGAACGGAGAATATTTTGTGCATGAATTTCCTATTATATTTTTCCTAGCAGATTGTTAAATTAAATACGGGTTTTTGTAAAAAAAAAATAAACCTATACCTATAGGTTACCTAAAGTATATACCTATATACTTACCTTATATCATTTTATAAATTAACTTTTACAGAAAATGATGTTTGTTTGTATTTATTATAACGATATATAATAATATATATAAAATAAAATAGACTAATATTTTATTTTTATTATAAACTAAAAGAAAACAAATATGAAAGAAGACACCTCCAATATCAGACGTTACCAACCCTGAATATTATCTATAGATTTTAAAACTCTTTTTATTTCTACCCGTTAAAATAAGGATTACAATGTTCTACTTATTTTATGATTAGACACTCGTAACAAAATGTGTATAAATTCTTTGAGTGCCAACTAAATTATGGAAGGTGAATAAAAAGTAAAAGCCTTTTTACTGCTATTGTACTTAGATGTAACAAAAAGTAACAGACCTTTTTGTGATAAGCCTGTGTAGAATATTTCATGACTCTCAACTATTTATGTTTTCTTTCTTTGTTACCTAAATACCTACTTGATGATTTGTATACGTTTATATGTAGGCACGTTCACTATTGCGTTATGTAAGAACTATTATGTATTTATTTTATTAACAGTAACAAATGTAGATTTTTATTGTATATAATTATTGGTAGGTATATAGTTAGTACTTATTATAAATGTAATCTTAAAACATAAAAATGATTAATACCATCTTATTGCAAACTTTTAAATTTATTTTGTTATTAGGTATTTAGAAGTTATGAAAATTATGTGAAAACTAGCTTTCGCGCGCGGCTTCGCCCGCTTGAACTTCCTGAGTGTTGACGTGCTTTTTCCCGGGATGAAAGGTACCCTATGTCCTTCTCCGTACTTCTAACTATGTGTATGCGAAATTTCAGGAAGATTGGTTCAGTAGATAAAGCGTGAAGAGGTAACAAACAAACAAACAAATAAACAAACCAACAAACAAACAAACAAACAAACTCACTTTCACATTTATAATATTAGTTAGGATTAGTTAGGATTGAACACGACATTACAAGGCATATAGTAAAAAAATCTTGGACAGAACTTAATAAGAAATAAAAAAATTCACGTATCAAAAGTATCACATATTCAATATTTATACAGCTGCAATCAAATACTAGTTCAACAGAAATGGTACTGAAAATTCAAATAGAAAATGTAAGTATATCGTCAATTTGCAAGCTGAAATTAGATGGTCGTTGTACTGCAGTATCGTTTGAGACCGCAAAAGGAATTTAAAAGGAGGAATTTTCTTAGTAGCTGCAACGAAGTATAAAGATAATGGATAGGGAAAGTTTGAAACTACAGTTGTGGTGCAAAGAAACTGTTTTTCTCGGTTTAAATGAAATATTATAGGGTGCTTACAAGGAGCTTCGGGTTGTGTGAAATACTAGGAACATTTTGATTTATTTTTTAGGACAAATTCAAGAAGAGCGGGCTTGATGTTGTGAAGGAAGATATGTGTGTCAATGGTCTTACAACTAAGGATAATAATAAAAACCCGTAACTCATAACACGGATGCAGAATGGTTGAATAAAGACTGTAACTTTATAGATTCTATTACACCAATGCAATTTGAATATATTCCGATAGAAATATTTGTAAAAGTTCTACAAAAGGCACATAATTGGAAAGCACCTGGCAGTGATTGTTTACACAACTTTTGGTACAAAAAATTTACCGCAGTCCACACAGCTCTCCATAACCATATTAATGATTTTATACGGGACCCCCTCACTATGCCAGATTACATCACACAGGGTGTTACCTACATGATACCAAAAGATACTGACCATCAAAATCCAGCCAAGTACCGTCCAATTACATGCCTACAAACCATATATAAAATACTCACCGGATGTATCACGGAGCTAATAAATCAACACTCCAATGCAAACAACATTCTCAGTGAGGAGCAAAAGGGGTGCCGCAAAGGCAGCCAAGGTTGCAAAGAGCAACTCGTAATAGATTCAGTTGCCATGAAACAAGCAATAGCTAAGAAAAAAGACATAAGCACCATGTACATCGATTACAGGAAGGCTTTTGATTCCGTTCCGCACACCTGGCTCCTCCATGTATTGCAACGCTACAAAATACACCCAATACTTATTCACTTTCTTGAAAACTCGATGCAAAAAACTGGACAACAGTATTAAAAACAACAGGACCCACTCCTATACAAACACCCCAAATCCCGATACGCCGAGGTATCTTCCAAGGCGATGCACTCAGCCCTTTGTGGTTTTGTTTGGCACTCAACCCACTATCTCATATGTTAAATCAATCTATTCAACGGTTATACCATCACAACACAAAACAGCCAGTCTATCCAACTCACACATCTATTGTATATGGATGATATAAAACTATACAGTAATACAACTGAATCTTTACATTTTCTTGCAGATGTTACACAAGTCTTTTCAAATGACATTCATATGGAATTTGGGATAGACAAATGTAAAACTTTTACTGTCACAAACGGAGAAATAACCCCACATAGTTACACACTAACGACAGGAGATACTATAGACCCGTTGGAACCAGACACTTATTACAAATATTTAGGATTCCAGCAAGCTCGACAGATCAGCCAAGAAGAAACTAAAGAAGAACTCCGGAAGAAGTTCAGACACAGGCTAAATATTCTGTTCCGTTCCCAGTTAAACTCCCGCAATTTATCAAAATCAATAAATAGCTATGCAATTCCAGTTCTCACCTATTCTTTTGGAGTAATAAACTGGACCCAGGGCAATCTACTCAGCTTACAACGCACTATAAACACTTTATTAACATTTCACAGAAAACATCACCCCCGATCCTGTTTACAAAGATTAACTCTTCCCAGATATGAAGGAGGCCGCGGTTTAATTGACATTGTTAATCTTCACAATAAACAAATAAAGTCATTGCGACAGTATTTTTTTTCACGAGTAGACGGTTCCAATACTTCATAAGATAATTGTCGATGTAGACAAAAAGCTCACCCCACTTAATCTAGCAGACCGGAATCCACAGAGAAAAGAACAAATCATTGATTCAAGGGAGAAGATTGCGACATGGAATCGAAAGTCTCTGCACGGACGACATAGACACGACCTGGAACAGCCTTATGTCGACAAACAAGCGTCGAACGCGTGGCTGCGGCGTGGTGAACTCTTCCCAGAAACGGAGGGCTTCATGATCGCGATCCAAGATCAAATAATCGATACTCGCAACTACCAAAAATATATAATTCACGCAAATATACCCACCGACAATTGTAGGCACTGTCACTCTAGCTCTGAAACTATCCAGCATATAACTTCAGCGTGTAAATCTCTTGCTCAATCAGACTACAAGCATCGTCACGATCAAGTGGCTTCTATCATACACCAACATCTTTCCCATAAACACAACTTTATACCAAAGAAAATTCCGTATTACAAATACAAGCCAGAAACCATCCACGACAATAGCAGCTGTAGAATATACTGGGATAGAACAATAGTCACAGATAAAACTATACATTTTAACCGACCCGACATTACACTCCACGACAAGATTAATAAAACTGCTTACCTCATCGATATAGCTATACCAAACACACACAATATTCAGGCAACCATATCCCAAAAACTCACCAAGTATCAAGACCTAGCAATAGAGTTAAAACGTCAGTGGAGAGTAGAATCGGTGCATATAGTCCCGATTGTAATCTCTGCAACTGGCGTCGTTCCCAAGTCTTTACAAAAAGGTTTAGACATGTTAAAAACTAATAAAAACACACTGTATCTCCTTCAAAAAGCAGTTATCTTAAAACACCTGTCGTCTTACTAGAAAATTCCTTACAACTTCTTCTATTTCAACTTCATTCAATACAATTCTATGATTCCCTTATTTCCTACTCACGCTTGGCTACGGCCCGTGTGTTTAGGTATACCCCTTTTTCAAAAAGGGAGAGAAAAACTCTTGTATATAAATAA